>KZ069888.1:19348-52880 GCA_002091845.1 Anopheles cracens
GTGTGCAGCGTGCACTATCTGCCTTACTTTTCACCACCCTGACAAGGGAAAAGAACGAGTTTCAAGAACAGAAGATAGAGCAGAAATAAAAGCGCAAAAAATAGCACACACACACACAGTAGAAGCTCAGCTGAAAACACACCCATCGCCGAAGCGGCGGCGGTGTGCTGCACGATGAAAGATTTATGGGAGATGATGGAATGATTAATGGATTTCCTATCTGCTCGTCTCGTTTCGTTTTCTTTGGACTCGGGTTCCAAAATTCAGGAAGCCGCATACAGCCGCCCCCCTGTGTCCGTGGCGGGGGTGTGCTGGTGAATTCTTTATTCGTTCGTTTTTTTTTGCGTTCGTTTATCTGCCTGCTTGTCGCCTGTCGTGGAGTGTTCCATCCATCTTCTCCATCTATCGCCACGGTTGTCGCTCAGTTCGTGTCAATCAGTCGTGTTCGGCGGAAGATGCTGCGTGCGCTAGGCTAGGCGTACAAATTAGTCGTACATGATTGTGAATGATTTGCATGTGGGCGGCGGCCTGGGTGGGGAGTGAAACGAGTAGCGTGGTGTCCATGCGAACCTCAACGTGCTAAACCGGGAACCGGTGATGTCACCTGGGAGAGTATAGTGGATGCTGTCTTTGGGGTGTAATATTTTTCTCCCCTTCGTGGTGAAATGCAAATGAATGAATCGGTTTTTTTGTTCGTTTAAATCATTATCACACTGTTCTCGGTTCGAATCGGTGCGAAAATGGGCAGCAAAATCGTAACCTACCACAATGATGGGACATTGGGTAATCCAGGGCTCGGCAAACTTTACAACATAAGTAGGTCGAAATATTGGTTTTAATTTGTTTTGTTGTATTAAATGTTTCAGAAGGAAAATAATTAACAGTTTTTATAATGTGTTTATTGATTCAATATGTTCTTTAATTTAGCTCGATTCTATCGATGCATTCCCGTTTAATTGATTCATTGCGATTGATGATACTAATTCGTGTTCAAAAGTTCGTTATACCGAGAAATTATTTGAAATAAGCCAATTTTCAAGTACCAGAACCTAGATCTTGATTGGTTGAGGTTATGTTTTCATTTTTTGAAAAAATAAATACAACTAGGACGTCCCTAACTTTTCAAAACTGACTTCGCCAACCAAGGATTGCCGACACCTGAAATGGCCGGTGAACCTTACCGAGCTAACAGGAGATTAATTATCACCTTCGTCCCATCGCACCGTCCGGATGTTTCTAGTTCGCAGCGAACGTTCCGCATTCGGCCCCGCCAATTGCTCCGGGACAGTTTGCGTTGTGATGACGTTCGGAGCACTCTGTCGCTTGCGGACGATTTGCGAGTGCGAGGAATATAATTATGAGCGTTTAATTTCACGCCACGGTTCGGTGTGCACGGGAGGAGATGACGTCTGGGCACCAGGACCTTGACGTCACCGTATTTACGACACCTTTCCGTCCGCCTGTACAAACACACGTACACCCAGCGCCCGACTAATGATGTGCCCACAGCTCAATCATGCTCAGCCTTTTGGCTCTTAATTCGGTCCACCCTCCGGGGGGAGGCACCTTGACGGCGCTATCTTTCATCGATCGTGCGCATGGGATTGCTGCACGCTCCAGTCCCTGGTGGCATTTGGATAGATGGAGTCAAACAAAACGAAGCAAAAACAGCCACTTCAAAGACCGCCAGCTCGGACGATCGGTCCGATTGCGAGATCCGACTCCGGCAAACAGGAAACGTATTCTTGCCTTACCGGGGCCCGGGCCAGCAGAACGAACCGAAACCACGGAGAGCGACTCCGGCACCGTTTTGCAGAGCGCGCTTGGAGTGAGTGATTATTTTCACATTAGTTACGGTTGTCATTTCGGCCGAGCACTTTCTATTGTAAATTGCACGAAATGACGTCTCGTTCTGGTCCCCGGCGTCGCTGGGTTGGGGCACGCAATCGTTTACAATCAGCTGCTCTCGCACCGACGTCGCCGAACGCGCCCGTTCAGCGTCCTTACTTCATTTTGGCACAGCATCACCGGTGCGTCGTGGTGCGGCTTGGGAACAGAAGACTTGTAGCACTTGTGGAAAGGATTAATTATAATAGTTCGGCTTCATGCCGTAGCTGCCCGCTTGTTGTGGTGGCCTTGGTCGTAAGGGTAGCTATTTGTTCCCGTTTTTTTTTGGTTCGGTTTGTTAGTTGGATGCTTTTTTTTGTCGGTCTAATTGGTTAGCCGGTTGATAATGAAGACATTAGCGACGGTGTAACACTTTTGCTTGTGCGCTGATTAATGTTCTCGTTGATTTATGGCACGCCGGTTTGTACGGCTTAAAAAGCACCAAAAATCCGTGTTGTTGCGACGCTAGCGTTTTTGTACGGGAAATCCCAGAGAACGAAATTCTTAACATATGCGTTTGAAGACGGCTATCAATCGATATTAGTGGTAAAGGCATTAGCAAGCTTTAGCAAAATCTATTTATGACTCTCAATTTGTATTTATGACTGACTATTTGTAGATGTTTTGCATGTTTTGATCTTTATGTATGTATAAGATCCAATAAAAAGATTTTTATCCGATAAGGATATACAAGAAAGCCTTGAAATTTTATCATGATCTATGTACAATGCTCTTTGACGCGGAACGTTGAGTGTACGCTGCTACTGAAGCGTACCAAAGCAACAGTCGATTGTTTACGATGCGGCCGATGGCAGCAGGAAGCGATCGGTTTGAGGAAGCTGTTATTACTATCAGCCCAATGTCTTTGCCGCTGAGACAAAACAGCCAACAGCAGCTTCCTGTGGCCGCCCCGAGACCACCGTCGGCCTTGCCCTGCTCGCGGAAAGCGCGATCGGTCGGTTGCGGGAAACGCGCATTACACGGTGTGTTGACCCGGGTGACGTCAATGGGCACCGCACGTACTGTGTGTGCAAACACAGCTCGTCTCGGTTTTGTCTCGAACTGGGGATGTACCATCGACCTGAGTCAGCCTTACATGCAGAAGGCATAGATGGAGCGTGAGAGAGAGAGAGAGAGAGAGAGAGACTGGTGGAAAATGTAAGAATCCAAATCAACACACGCTTAGCATGGCGCATCATCGCGGTGGGAACTAGGTTTTTGCTTTCGCTTTTCTTTTGAAGTCAGTCGGAAACCAGGCCCTAAACGCGCTGCGACCACATGCTTACGCTTTGAACCGCCACCTGAGAGGCTCGCGCGCGCTGTGGAATAAATCACGTGAGTCTTGGAAAACTTCAGACATGAGTGCTGAAGGGGCGAGCGTGTGCGCTACACGCGTCTGCGTGTCGAGCGACGTTTACACTCGAGACACTTGAGCGCCGGTCGACCAGCCGGGAGAGGGAATGAAATATGAGCGCGCAGGGGGACCAAAAATTTGTCTTGGCTAAGCCCCATCAAATGGGCAATTAAGTGAGGCCCTCGACACGACGACGCTGGTGAAGTTGGTGTGTGCGCTCGCGCGCTCGGTACGGGAGATGAGACGGAGGGACGTCACCAGATCGAATCGATCATTCGATGAGGGGAGGCAGAAGTGTAGTTTCCCGTACCTCGCTGAGTGTGAGCAGGATAGGGCGATGTGCGTACGGTGGGTGTTTGATGCGCAAACGAATGAATCTTCACGCCGACATGTCTGTCCGACGGTATGTCTGGGTTTGGTCTGGGCTTGAAGAGAACATGGTCATTTCTTCTGATCACCGATCATTTCTTCAGTCTGTCTGCAGCCATTACAAGTGTGAAGTAATGTCTCGGTGGCGGATGGAGCGATTTATTACAATTAGAAGCAAGGGTGTCAGAAAGACGCCTCGTGACAACGTGCTGCATGATAAGGGCGGGTTTAATTTATGCGCCACGCCTCATTAACTATGTGATTTGCCCTCACAAAGGGACTGGGATTGGTAGGGATCGAGGCTTAATGATAGGCTCATTTTTCTAGAACGATCATCGCTTCCTGTTTTCCTATGTTTGTTTGTTTTTTAACCTTCATCGTGCTAGGAGTAGATTTTTGGCCTACAAATAAGTGGAGCATAAAATTAATCATTTTCATTAGGATTTTTTATTGCTTAGACCTTTGATGCAAACAAAATCAAAAACAGGAAGCGTCCCTGCTCTGCTCATTGCTGCGTATCTGCGAATCTGGATCTGGAGTACATGTTGTTTACAACGCAGCGGCTCTACCGGGCCTAAATATCGTACGTTGCCTTCGAGGTGGCATGATACACATTGCTGCGCGACACAATGACACGTGTCGGCAGTAAAAATTGCTCACCAAACACTCTGCGGTGGACACGGAGTGTGTGATTAGATCAGGTCATCAAACCCAACATCACGGCAATCAATCGCATCGCCATCGGGGTCTATCGATCTAAATACATGTTAATGGAATGTGCTAATGCGCCGGCGCAGGTGGTGTTGGCGAATAGTCCGCAACGTCCTGGGGGGGAGAAATCAAACAAGCAGTAAAAGCAAAGTCATTCCATTGATTGAGCTACCTGAAGGGGGTATGTGGTACTGTCATCTCACCGGATGCCGTTAAGTTGGCGCGGTATGAGTGAGGCGCACGCGCAAATGGGCAGCATGAGTCGCTATCGATCGTATTTTGCCAATCTTACTAATGGGCAGTCAAAAACATGTTGGGCAAAACAAAATCAGTGTACCCACGTGTTGGCAGTATAAATCGCCAGTTTGACGTTGATGCCCGCCAATTTCTTGCCAAATGTATCCAATGGCGATCGAATGACACTGATCCGTTTGAGAGAAACACGGCGTTTCTGTGTGTTTTAGATACTCTTTAATGGCTTCCGATACGTCACAGCATCAGCAGCTACACTCTGTCTGTCCGGAAGCGTCGTGGCGTCCCATAGGCATCGTACAATGCCACACGTATCGGCCGCTCCATCGGGGTCGATCACTCATCGCGTGATTATCTTAACATAATTCACACATTTTCCATCTCACCGCCCAACGCAGCGTGGCGTATCGGTATGGCGATCGCCGTGAGGGGACGGTAAGAGTAAAACCAAATATAGCCTCCCAGGAGGAAATTTAATTTCCGTTCATTTATTTTCATCCGAGAAGCGCCAGACAGCTTTGGGGTTGACAGCAGAAATTATAAAAACTGGACGTTGTTGTTTTTTTTTTTCGTTTTCGGTTTCAATTAATAAGCCATCGGAAGGCGATTTATAAGCAGACGGACTCCGGGGTAGGTAGTGAACCGTTTTCCGTGTCGCTTCCTGTTTTCCTATGTTTGTTTGTTTTTTAACCTTCATCGTGCTAGGAGTAGATTTTTGGCCTACAAATAAGTGGAGCATAAAATTAATCATTTTCTTTATGATTTTTTATTGCTTAGACCTTTGATGCAAACAAAATCAAAAACAGGAAGCGTCCCTGCTCTGCTCATTGCTGCGTATCTGCGAATCTGGATCTGGAGTACATGTTGTTTACAACGCAGCGGCTCTACCGGGCCTAAATATCGTACGTTGCCTTCGAGGTGACATGATACACATTGCTGCGCGACACAATGACACGTGTCGGCAGTAAAAATTGCTCACCAAACACTCTGCGGCGGACACGGAGTGTGTGATTAGATCAGGTCATCAAACCCAACATCACGGCAATCAATCGCATCGCCATCGGGGTCTATCGATCTAAATACATGTTAATGGAATGTGCTAATGCGCCGGCGCAGGTGGTGTTGGCGAATAGTCCGCAACGTCCTGGGGGGGAGAAATCAAACAAGCAGTAAAAGCAAAGTCATTCCATTGATTGAGCTACCTGAAGGGGGTATGTGGTACTGTCATCTCACCGGATGCCGTTAAGTTGGCGCGGTATGAGTGAGGCGCACGCGCAAATGGGCAGCATGAGTCGCTATCGATCGTATTTTGCCAATCTTACTAATGGGCAGTCAAAAACATGTTGGGCAAAACAAAATCAGTGTACCCACGTGTTGGCAGTATAAATCGCCAGTTTGACGTTGATGCCCGCCAATTTCTTGCCAAATGTATCCAACGGCGATCGAATGACACTGATCCGTTTGAGAGAAACACGGCGTTTCTGTGTGTTTTAGATACTCTTTAATGACTTCCGATACGTCACAGCATCAGCAGCTACACTCTGTCTGTCCGGAAGCGTCGTGGCGTCCCATAGGCATCGTACAATGCCACACGTATCGAGCGCTCCGTCGGGGTCGATCACTCATCGCGTGATTATCTTAACATAATTCACACATTTTCCATCTCACCGCCCAACGCAGCGTGGCGTATCGGTATGGCGATCGCCGTGAGGGGACGGTAAGAGTAAAACCAAATATAGCCTCCCAGGAGGAAATTTAATTTCCGTTCATTTATTTTCATCCGAGAAGCGCCAGACAGCTTTGGGGTTGACAGCAGAAATTATAAAAACTGGACGTTGTTGTTTTTTTTTTTCGTTTTCGGTTTCAATTAATAAGCCATCGGAAGGCGATTTATAAGCAGACGGACTCCGGGGTAGGTAGTGAACCGTTTTCCGTGCCCTTATTGGTGCTGACTTCGTTGATCCTCATGTGCTGGTGTCATGATTGGTCCCAGTCGCGATCTTCTGTTTGCGGGTTGTAAATCAACAGTTTTCAATTAAATCGTTCTGACGTTGACGACACCTGAGAATGCTTGCTTTTGTTAGATTTATGATTTGATGTTGATATGTGTGATATTGTTTGGTACATCTTTTGTGCGTGTATGCAAATGTTTACCTTGGTCGGGAGCAGCTGCTTAGTGGAGAACTTCGATGATCTGCTGTATGCAAATAAGTGATATCTATTTCTAGACTTGCTTCTGAGAATGTACACTAGCGTACAGAAATGGGAAGTAGCTGAATGCACATAAATCATTGCTGTCGATTCTAATTGATAGGAAATTCATACTGATTCGCATTATACAGCCACTAGAATACGGCAACACTAACGAAGACCTATTCAATCTAATTCACATCAGCAACAGGACAAACATGAGCGCCCCTGTCGGCAAGAGGTGTCATAACAGCTGCACAGAACTATCACCCGGAGAAGCGGAGAAGAAAAAGCAAAGGTTCAGGAAATATCGACCGATTTGCGTCATGCACCGGCCGGCGATCGTACCATTATACGACCGTGCAGTGAGTGGAACGATTGGATTCGCCTCGATCGGCTGCCTGTTCGGGTAGCTGATGTCCGGTCCGTGGTGTGGTTAGCATTATTCAAGGTCGAGAACTTTTCTCGTGCAAACCGTCTCGCAAACATGTCGGTGGTTGTGTGCGATCCGGCCGGGACACTAAATTTGAAAGCATGACTCTTTTCACCCTGATCAACAGAGTCTCCGGTGAGGTGTGAACCGGTGAGGCAAACAGGCTGCTGGAGTTAGGTGTAATAAGATGTATTGTTGCCAGCAGTTAACAGTCGGGGGTTTTCTGCTGGAATGAGCTCGGCACCATTTCGCATTACATCAGAGACGAAGGAAAAGCCGCAAATATTTCCCCTTGTTGGCGATTCGGCGAACAGACACAGATGCAGTGCCCCAGTTTTGGGTTATGTCTTTTAGACTAGGCTAGATGGTTGTTGTGTTAATTTTCGTTGCTTTTAT
Organism: Anopheles cracens; assembly: GCA_002091845.1. Lineage (NCBI taxonomy): Eukaryota > Metazoa > Arthropoda > Insecta > Diptera > Culicidae > Anopheles > Anopheles cracens. The sequence goes on from KZ069888.1 coordinate 26,941, forward strand.
TTAAGGTGGATGAAGTTTACATTGCATTCGTGTTGAAAAAGGATAGTTTGATCTAGGTTTTCAGTTAATCAGCTTGTTTATTACTTCTGTAACAAATAGGCTTTATGGGACATATGGAACTACGTTTTTCAAAATCAATGCAAACAAACTTCAATCAATGTTCATAGATGCCAATATAAAAATCATTATGGATTTGTATTCTGCATGTCGAAACCATCAAAGCTCCCAAATCTCATCGCATTCGGCCGTCTGGTTTGGAAGATATGCCCACTCAAAATCTCGATACGCACTGCAGCGGCGTCCTTCGTGTCGCCCTCACTGTATACTACAACCACAAACCACTGTTCTCGCTTGCTTCATATTTGCATAGCGCTGAAAAGTTTTATCATCACAGAATCGCTCCACCACGCGGTTGTTGGCACTCTCAAGTTTCACGGCAAACACTCCAGGACACCCGTGTGATCCAAATTCGAACAAAAATGTAGACAATAATTTCGTAATCCCCGTTTTTGGGGTCAAGTATGTGCGCCGCGAAGGGCGCACAGCTTCGTGCATCCACTGCGGTCAAAGTTTAGACGCCGTGTTTGCCGATCATCATACGCGTGTGTCGCTGGTCGCGCACCGGGTACATCCACGGTTACGGTCGGTTCCACGGCAAGTCGGCCCCTTTTGTTTGCTTTACATACAAGGCAGAGCAAAACAACTGCTCTCGAAACTGCTTGTACGAGGCGACGTACGCTTGAAACTATCCAGCCGTGCCGGTGCGTCCCGCAAATAGTTTCGACCACCGTGAACGATATGTTGGAGAGTTGTTGGGTGTCGCCTGGGCACACGGGGAGCACTTCGGAGTATAAACAGATTACTACACTTAAGCGAAATGATTAGCACATCTGGCCGGAAGTTTGAGATCTTTTGCCTAAAGGGTACGTTCCTTGCCCGGGACGCTTCGATGATGAGCATCTTTGAGATCGCGGGTTAAAGACGGAGCCGAAACTTTGGAAAAACAATTTAATCCTCCAACCCGTCCTTTCGAAGTGATTGTTTTAGAGCGGGCATGAAAGGATCTCGTGTGTGCCGGATTGAATACACACACTCACACACGCACACACACTTACGCCGGTTTAATCCTGCAGCGGTACAAAGATGGATACCGGCTCCAGTGGGACGGTAAGGACCCTTGAGCTTCCTCTCGAGGAAGATACCTCGACAAAACACCGACAAGAACCCATTAACGAGTATCCAATTTTCTTCGCCCTTTCACAAATCGGCCCGCTGTTGTGGCGCTCCTACGCCCATGCAGGCACGCCCGACGGACTTCCGATGAGGCAACTGGACCGGAAGAATAGCACCTACATATGTATGCGTATGTATGTCCGTGCCGGGGCTCGGTACAAATCCACACAGGATTGTCTTTTGTCGTTCGGCAAAGCGGCAAACGAAGCACGACCGCTCTAGCACGCAAGAAAAGGATAAAATCGATCTGCCCACACGCGGGTGGTTCGTTTGGGACGAGCGCCAACGCGCGGAGGAGCTGCTAAATCCCGCTCCTAAATCCATCGGCGGCCGATCCTGCGTGGCCCATCACCTGCGAAGTGTGGCACATTTTCCCATCGACCGGTAGAGGGTAAGAAACCCTTTTTTCACGGGCCGCTGCGCAGCAGCCCGGGACGAGTTTGATGATTATTATTGTTTTCGTTTGCCATTATCCTCCTAATAGCGGGAGGACTGATTTGTGTAATTATTTGTTGAACCAGGGATGTAGACGAGAAGTGCACGTGTGTGTGTGTGGGAGGTAGTAAAAATCGCTGCAATAATGTTGGATTGTTTTGCTTCGGTTCCGTTCCGTGTGTTTTATTTTTACGAAGGCTGGCAGATGTGGCAAATGAGGGCTTTCTGCGAGCGTCCTTCCATGTGAGCATAAATAATATGGCGACGTACCGTGTACGGCCAGGGCAATGGCGGAATGGAAAATGGGTCGGATTGAAATTGAGCATCACGCCGGCTCTTCTTGTGGGCCGTCCTCCGGTGGGGGATTTCGCGAAACGCGAAACCCCGTTTTGCATACTCGCGCGTTCCGTGCTTCCTATGCAATTGTTGTGCCTTTCACCCGATACACTCCGCACCTGCATCGGCAACGGCTAACGAGCACTCATTTGCAGGCAGTGACCGTAAACGTTCGCCATTATTTATGAGCACTGCGCGCTCCCTTTGATGGGCGTTCTTCTTCCCCACCCAACGCACAGCAGACAACTTCCGGCTTTGGAGCCTCGCTTCCCACGCAGCTTTAAGTCTGTGCCGGGTACAGCGCTGCAGTTACGTACGGTTGAATGTTTGGTTTTCTTAGCGAGCCGTAAGAAGCCGGTGCTGGTTTCTTACTCTGCAGGACTTTATGGGTATGTGCGTACCGAAGGGACGCGCTTCCTTCGTTTTGGTTTATGCGATGCGTGTGTTTTGGATTTGAGGGTTGCATAACGCCGTAAGGAAACGACGCCTGCTCACGACGCCAGCGTGTGTGAGTATTTTTATGCACGAAAACGCTTTGGAAAATACCATGCACACACAAAAAAAGAAGCTGCTTCCCATTTTTGTGACCCATAAAATCCTCCACTGCCGGCAGCTGCTTTCTTATTTCATATCGACTTTCATGGGTGTGTGTGTGTGTGTGTGCGTGCGTGTGAGAGATGTCGGCCCAACACCACGGCCACATTGCAACCGGCACCATTTAGCGTGACGCGGCACGAGATTTGCGTTGCGATCACACTCCCACGTTCGCGGGATTTTCAATCATTTATTCAAATCTCATTTTATCTACCCTTAGCTGATGAGTCCCGGCTCGTGTTGCGGCGTTGCATCATACGGACGGAATTTTCCGACACAAATTGTGTGTGTGTGTGTGTTTGTGTAGAGAGTTTTCTTTACTGATGAAAAATTTAACCCCGCGTACAGAGCGAGCATGAAGCCAGAGTGTGGAGGGTTTTCGTGTCCTCGCTCGCGTGAAATCGAGGACTTGCTTTTATCCTCCAGCCGTATCCCTGTACGGCTCATCGACGGGTAGCTCCGGTGGGAGACCGGTCCGTCGCTGGGGTGTTAAACCCATTACACGCAAACTCATCAGTGTAACGAGATTCCGGGGCGTCCTTCGCGCAATCGCGTACGCGACAAACTGCAGCCGAGCTGCTGGGTTTGGTTTGAATTTTACGACGCGTTTCAACATCGGAAGGAGATAGTAGAGAGGAGGACCAGAAAAAAATAAAAATAAAAGCACAAAGCTCAGCTATGCGCTGAAATTGTGATGCGTTTGTTTTTTAGTACATCATCTCCACCATATTCGCTTCCGTGCATCGTTCGCTGCTAGCGTTCGTTATGGACCGTATAAAAATGGATAGAGACAGGCTGGGCTTTCGGTTTGGGGAGGGACAAAAATTCACGAGATCATACGATCGTAATCTCTAGCGAATAGGTTATTATTGGACGGGTTTTTTTTTTCTGCCGGCATGAAAAATATGTTTGCTCCGAGTTTGTTTTCGCACGCCGCAACGCTTTTTACGATCGCCTAATGACACCGCTTCGGCCTATCAACTTGACCGGGGTATGTTGCTCTCGGTGGTGTTTTAGTAACCTTACCATTCGTCGGTTTCAGGCACGCCACGAGTGGCACGACGATGACGCGCGCGCGCAAATGAAACAATAAGCAATTCGCCGAAATGTGCCTGAAGTTCCGGACGGGTTTATCGATCGAGTGGCATCTCTCGATGTGCTGGGTATGTTTGTGGTTGGAATGTTGAATCATCATTGATTGATCGGTTAAGGTTCTGGTGTTATTGATTTTTTTTTTGCATTACGCTCATCTCCATCCGAGAAAAGAGTATTTATTCTACGCCCGCCTTCCCGCGTACCGTTCGCCTCGAAGAGGACGCCTCGTTATTTTAGGGCCAATTTTGATTGATAGGCCTCTTCTGGTCTGGTGTGCTGGATACTGATTGATCGAGTGTGGAAACGTCACCATGGCGGAAGTTCTGCTGGGAACGGGTTCTCGGTAGTACTCCACCACGCTCCTGCGCTTGGAAGCTGGACGTTGCACAGTGGGAAGTTGGCTGGGTGGAGGATACAAATATGGACTTTACAGTCGTGCTATTTCGACTTCAAACTCAACCGCTTTAGTGAGGAGTAATCAATATATTTCTTCTCTAAATTGACAAACTACGAAGATAGTTTGACAGCTGTCAAAGTCCTAATTAGATTGTGTAGAAAACGTAAAGCGTTAATTTGTATAATTGCCACTTGAGATATCTCTCAAACTAATATCCGCAATTCTATACTAACGACCATTTTGGAAAGATAATTTATAGTTCTTTCATGATATAGCGCGATCGGTCGGTTGCGGGAAACGCGCATTACACGGTGTGTTGACCCGGGTGACGTCAATGGGCACCGCACGTACTGTGTGTGCAAACACAGCTCGTCTCGGTTTTGTCTCGAACTGGGGATGTACCATCGACCTGAGTCAGCCTTACATGCAGAAGGCATAGATGGAGCGTGAGAGAGAGAGAGAGAGACTGGTGGAAAATGTAAGAATCCAAATCAACACACGCTTAGCATGGCGCATCATCGCGGTGGGAACTAGGTTTTTGCTTTCGCTTTTCTTTTGAAGTCAGTCCGAAACCAGGCCCTAAACGCGCTGCGACCACATGCTTACGCTTTGAACCGCCACCTGAGAGGCTCGCGCGCGCTGTGGAATAAATCACGTGAGTCTTGGAAAACTTCAGACATGAGTGCTGAAGGGGCGAGCGTGTGCGCTACACGCGTCTGCGTGTCGTGCGACGTTTACACTCGAGACACTTGAGCGCCGGTCGACCAGTCGGGAGAGGGAATGAAATATGAGCGCGCAGGGGGACCAAAAATTTGTCTTGGCTAAGCCCCATCAAATGGGCAATTAAGTGAGGCCCTCGACACGACGACGTTGGCGAAGATGGTGTGTGCGCTCGCGCGCTCGGTACGGGAGATGAGACGGAGGGACGTCACCAGATCGAATCGATCATTCGATGAGGGGAGGCAGAAGTGTAGTTTCCCGTATCTCGCTGAGTGTGAGCAGGATAGGGCGATGTGCGTACGGTGGGTGTTTGATGCGCAAACGAATGAATCTTCACGCCGACATGTCTGTCCGACGGTATGTCTGGGTTTGGTCTGGGCTTGAAGAGAACATGGTCATTTCTTCTGATCACCGATCATTTCTTCAGTCTGTCTGCAGCCATTACAAGTGTGAAGTAATGTCTCGGTGGCGGATGGAGCGATTTATTACAATTAGAAGCAAGGGTGTCAGAAAGACGCCTCGTGACAACGTGCTGCATGATAAGGGCGGGTTTAATTTATGCGCCACGCCTCATTAACTATGTGATTTGCCCTCACAAAGGGACTGGGATTGGTAGGGATCGAGGCTTAATGATAGGCTCATTTTTCTAGAACGATCATCGCTTCCTGTTTTCCTATGTTTGTTTGTTTTTTAACCTTCATCGTGCTAGGAGTAGATTTTTGGCCTACAAATAAGTGGAGCATAAAATTAATCATTTTCATTAGGATTTTTTATTGCTTAGACCTTTGATGCAAACAAAATCAAAAACAGGAAGCGTCCCTGCTCTGCTCATTGCTGCGTATCTGCGAATCTGGATCTGGAGTACATGTTGTTTACAACGCAGCGGCTCTACCGGGCCTAAATATCGTACGTTGCCTTCGAGGTGACATGATACACATTGCTGCGCGACACAATGACACGTGTCGGCAGTAAAAATTGCTCACCAAACACTCTGCGGTGGACACGGAGTGTGTGATTAGATCAGGTCATCAAACCCAACATCACGGCAATCAATCGCATCGCCATCGGGGTCTATCGATCTAAATACATGTTAATGGAATGTGCTAATGCGCCGGCGCAGGTGGTGTTGGCGAATAGTCCGCAACGTCCTGGGGGGGAGAAATCAAACAAGCAGTAAAAGCAAAGTCATTCCATTGATTGAGCTACCTGAAGGGGGTATGTGGTACTGTCATCTCACCGGATGCCGTTAAGTTGGCGCGGTATGAGTGAGGCGCACGCGCAAATGGGCAGCATGAGTCGCTATCGATCGTATTTTGCCAATCTTACTAATGGGCAGTCAAAAACATGTTGGGCAAAACAAAATCAGTGTACCCACGTGTTGGCAGTATAAATCGCCAGTTTGACGTTGATGCCCGCCAATTTCTTGCCAAATGTATCCAATGGCGATCGAATGACACTGATCCGTTTGAGAGAAACACGGCGTTTCTGTGTGTTTTAGATACTCTTTAATGGCTTCCGATACGTCACAGCATCAGCAGCTACACTCTGTCTGTCCGGAAGCGTCGTGGCGTCCCATAGGCATCGTACAATGCCACACGTATCGAGCGCTCCGTCGGGGTCGATCACTCATCGCGTGATTATCTTAACATAATTCACACATTTTCCATCTCACCGCCCAACGCAGCGTGGCGTATCGGTATGGCGATCGAAGTGAGGGGATGGTAAGAGTAAAACAAAATATAGCCTCCCAGGAGGAAATTTAATTTCCGTTCATTTATTTTCATCCGAGAAGCGCCAGACAGCTTTGGGGTTGACAGCAGAAATTATAAAAACTGGACGTTGTTGTTTTTTTTTTTCGTTTTCGGTTTCAATTAATAAGCCATCGGAAGGCGATTTATAAGCAGACGGACTCCGGGGTAGGTAGTGAACCGTTTTCCGTGACCTTATTGGCGTTGACTTCGTTGATCCTCATGTGCTGGTGTCATGATTGGTCCCAGTCGCGATCCCCTGTTTGCGGGTTATAAATCAACAGTTTTCAATTAAATCGTTCTGACGTTGACGACACCTGAGAATGCTTGCTTTTGTTAGATTTATGATTTGATGTTGATATGTGTGATATTGTTTGGTACATCTTTTGTGCGTGTATGCAAATGTTTACCTTGGTCGGGAGCTGCTGCTTAGTGGAGAACTTCGATGATCTGCTGTATGCAAATAAGTGATATCTATTTCTAGACTTGCTTCTGAGAATGTACACTAGCGTACAGAAATGGGAAGTAGCTGAATGCACATAAATCATTGCTGTCGATTCTAATTGATAGGAAATTCATACTGATTCGCATTATACAGCCACTAGAATACGGCAACACTAACGAAGACCTATTCAATCTAATTCACATCAGCAACAGGACAAACATGAGCGCCCCTGTCGGCAAGAGGTGTCATAACAGCTGCACAGAACTATCACCCGGAGAAGCGGAGAAGAAAAAGCAAAGGTTCAGGAAATATCGACCGATTTGCGTCATGCACCGGCCGGCGATCGTACCATTATACGACCGTGCAGTGAGTGGAACGATTGGATTCGCCTCGGTCGGTAGCCTGTTCGGGTAGCTGATGTCCGGTCCGTGGTGTGGTTAGCATTATTCAAGGTCGAGAACTTTTCTCGTGCAAACCGTCTCGCAAACATGTCGGTGGTTGTGTGCGATCCGGCCGGGACACTAAATTTGAAAGCATGACTCTTTTCACCCTGATCAACAGAGTCTCCGGTGAGGTGTGAACCGGTGAGGCAAACAGGCTGCTGGAGTTAGGTGTAATAAGATGTATTGTTGCCAGCAGTTAACAGTCGGGGGTTTTCTGCTGGAATGAGCTCGGCACCATTTCGCATTACATCAGAGACGAAGGAAAAGCCGCAAATATTTCCCCTTGTTGGCGATTCGGCGAACAGACACAGATGCAGTGCCCCAGTTTTGGGTTATGTCTTTTAGACTAGGCTAGATGGTTGTTGTGTTAATTTTCGTTGCTTTTATTTAAGGTGGATGAAGTTTACATTGCATTCGTGTTGAAAAAGGATAGTTTGATCTAGGTTTTCAGTTAATCAGCTTGTTTATTACTTCTGTAACAAATAGGCTTTATGGGACATATGGAACTACGTTTTTCAAAATCAATGCAAACAAACTTCAATCAATGTTCATAGATGCCAATATAAAAATCATTATGGATTTGTATTCTGCATGTCGAAACCATCAAAGCTCCCAAATCTCATCGCATTCGGCCGTCTGGTTTGGAAGATATGCCCACTCAAAATCTCGATACGCACTGCAGCGGCGTCCTTCGTGTCGCCCTCACTGTATACTACAACCACAAACCACTGTTCTCGCTTGCTTCATATTTGCATAGCGCTGAAAAGTTTTATCATCACAGAATCGCTCCACCACGCGGTTGTTGGCACTCTCAAGTTGCACGGCAAACACTCCAGGACACCCGTGTGATCCACATTCGAACAAAAATGTAGACAATAATTTCGTAATCCCCGTTTTTGGGGTCAAGTATGTGCGCCGCGAAGGGCGCACAGCTTCGTGCATCCACTGCGGTCAAAGTTTAGACGCCGTGTTTGCCGATCATCATACGCGTGTGTCGCTGGTCGCGCACCGGGTACATCCACGGTTACGGTCGGTTCCACGGCAAGTCGGCCCCTTTTGTTTGCTTTACATACAAGGCAGAGCAAAACAACTGCTCTCGAAACTGCTTGTACGAGGCGACGTACGCTTGAAACTATCCAGCCGTGCCGGTGCGTCCCGCAAATAGTTTCGACCACCGTGAACGATATGTTGGAGAGTTTTTGGGTGTCGCCTGGGCACACGGGGAGCACTTCGGAGTATAAACAGATTACTACGCTTAAGCGAAATGATTAGCACATCTGGCCGGAAGTTTGAGATCTTTTGCCTAAAGGGTACGTTCCTTGCCCGGGACGCTTCGATGATGAGCATCTTTGAGATCGCGGGTTAAAGACGGAGCCGAAACTTTGGAAAAACAATTTAATCCTCCAACCCGTCCTTTCGAAGTGATTGTTTTAGAGCGGGCATGAAAGGATCTCGTGTGTGCCGGATTGAATACACACACTCACACACGCACACACACTTACGCCGGTTTAATCCTGCAGCGGTACAAAGATGGATACCGGCTCCAGTGGGACGGTAAGGACCCTTGAGCTTCCTCTCGAGGAAGATACCTCGACAAAACACCGACAAGAACCCATTAACGAGTATCCAATTTTCTTCGCCCTTTCACAAATCGGCCCGCTGTTGTGGCGCTCCTACGCCCATGCAGGCACGCCCGACGGACTTCCGATGAGGCAACTGGACCGGAAGAATAGCACCTACATATGTATGCGTATGTATGTCCGTGCCGGGGCTCGGTACAAATCCGCACTGGATTGTCTTTTGTCGTTCGGCAAAGCGGCAAACGAAGCACGACCGCTCTAGCACGCAAGAAAAGGATAAAATCGATCTGCCCACACGCGGGTGGTTCGTTTGGGACGAGCGCCAACGCGCGGAGGAGCTGCTAAATCCCGCTCCTAAATCCATCGGCGGCCGATCCTGCGTGGCCCATCACCTGCGAAGTGTGGCACATTTTCCCATCGACCGGTAGAGGGTAAGAAACCCTTTTTTCACGGGCCGCTGCGCAGCAGCCCGGGACGAGTTTGATGATTATTATTGTTTTCGTTTGCCATTATCCTCCTAATAGCGGGAGGACTGATTTGTGTAATTATTTGTTGAACCAGGGATGTAGACGAGAAGTGCACGTGTGTGTGTGCGGGGTAGTAAAAATCGCTGCAATAATGTTGGATTGTTTTGCTTCGGTTCCGTTCCGTGTGTTTTATTTTTACGAAGGCTGGCAGATGTGGCAAATGAGGGCTTTCTGCGAGCGTCCTTCCATGTGAGCATAAATAATATGGCGACGTACCGTGTACGGCCAGGGCAATGGCGGAATGGAAAATGGGTCGGATTGAAATTGAGCATCACGCCGGCTCTTCTTGTGGGCCGTCCTCCGGTGGGGGATTTCGCGAAACGCGAAACCCCGTTTTGCATACTCGCGCGTTCCGTGCTTCCTATGCAATTGTTGTGCCTTTCACCCGATACACTCCGCACCTGCATCGGCAACGGCTAACGAGCACTCATTTGCAGGCAGTGACCGTAAACGTTCGCCATTATTTATGAGCACTGCGCGCTCCCTTTGATGGGCGTTCTTCTTCCCCACCCAACGCACAGCAGACAACTTCCGGCTTTGGAGCCTCGCTTCCCACGCAGCTTTAAGTCTGTGCCGGGTACAGCGCTGCAGTTACGTACGGTTGAATGTTTGGTTTTCTTAGCGAGCCGTAAGACGCCGGTGCTTGTTTCCTACTCTGCAGGACTTTATGGGTATGTGCGTACCGAAGGGACGCCCTTCCTTCGTTTTGGTTTATGCGATGCGTGTGTTTTGGATTTGAGGGTTGCATAACGCCGTAAGGAAACGACGCCTGCTCACGACGCCAGCGTGTGTGAGTATTTTTATGCACAAAACCGCTTTGGAAAATACCATGCACACACAAAAAAAGAAGCTGCTTCCCATTTTTGTGACCCATAAAATCCTCCACTGCCGGCAGCTGCTTTCTTATTTCATATCGACTTTCATGGGTGTGTGTGTGTGTGCGTGCGTGTGAGAGATGTCGGCCCAACACCACGGCCACATTGCAACCGGCACCATTTAGCGTGACGCGGCACGAGATTTGCGTTGCGATCACACTCCCACGTTCGCGGGATTTTCAATCATTTATTCAAATCTCATTTTATCTACCCTTAGCTGATGAGTCCCGGCTCGTGTTGCGGCGTTGCATCATACGGACGGAATTTTCCGACACAAATTGTGTGTGTGTGTGTTTGTGTAGAGAGTTTTCTTTACTGATGAAAAATTTAACCCCGCGTACAGAGCGAGCATGAAGCCAGAGTGTGGAGGGTTTTCGTGTCCTCGCTCGCGTGAAATCGAGGACTTGCTTTTATCCTCCAGCCGTATCCCTGTACGGCTCATCGACGGGTAGCTCCGGTGGGAGACCGGTCCGTCGCTGGGGTGTTAAACCCATTACACGCAAACTCATCAGTGTAACGAGATTCCGGGGCGTCCTTCGCGCAATCGCGTACGCGACAAACTGCAGCCGAGCTGCTGGGTTTGGTTTGAATTTTACGACGCGTTTCAACATCGGAAGGAGATAGTAGAGAGGAGGACCAGAAAAAAATAAAAATAAAAGCACAAAGCTCAGCTATGCGCTGAAATTGTGATGCGTTTGTTTTTTAGTACATCATCTCCACCATATTCGCTTCCGTGCATCGTTCGCTGCTAGCGTTCGTTATGGACCGTATAAAAATGGATAGAGACAGGCTGGGCTTTCGGTTTGGGGAGGGACAAAAATTCACGAGATCATACGATCGTAATCTCTAGCGAATAGGTTATTATTGGACGGGTTTTTTTTTTCTGCCGGCATGAAAAATATGTTTGCTCCGAGTTTGTTTTCGCACGCCGCAACGCTTTTTACGATCGCCTAATGACACCGCTTCGGCCTATCAACTTGACCGGGGTATGTTGCTCTCCGTGGTGTTTTAGTAACCTTTCCATTCCTCGTTTCAGGCACGCCACGAGTGGCACGATGATGACGCGCGCGCGCAAATGAAACAATAAGCAATTCGCCGAAATGTGCCTGAAGTTCCGGACGGGTTTATCGATCGAGTGGCATCTCTCGATGTGCTGGGTATGTTTGTGGTTGGAATGTTGAATCATCATTGATTGATCGGTTAAGGTTCTGGTGTTATTGATTTTTTTTTGCATTACGCTCATCTCCATCCGAGAAAAGAGTATTTATTCTACGCCCGCCTTCCCGCGTACCGTTCGCCTCGAAGAGGACGCCTCGTTATTTTAGGGCCAATTTTGATTGATAGGCCTCTTCTGGTCTGGTGTGCTGGATACTGATTGATCGAGTGCGGAAACGTCACCATGGCGGAAGTTCTGCTGGGAACGGGTTCTCGGTAGTACTCCACCACGCTCCTGCGCTTGGAAGCTGGACGTTGCACAGTGGGAAGTTGGCTGGGTGGAGGATACAAATATGGACTTTACAGTCGTGCTATTTCGACTTCAAACTCAACCGCTTTAGTGAGGAGTAATCAATATATTTCTTCTCTAAATTGACAAACTACGAAGATAGTTTGACAGCTGTCAAAGTCCTAATTAGATTGTGTAGAAAACGTAAAGCGTTAATTTGTATAATTGCAACTTAAAATTGAGATATCTCTCAAACTAATATCCACAATTCTATACTAACGACCATTTTGGAAAGATAATTTATAGTTCTTTCATGATATCCCTATACAAGTACTAAACTCAATCTATTATTTTAAGACATAAAAGTCAAAAATGTGAAAAAAGTTATAAAGCTGGGCTGTTTCATCCTGTACACTTTGAAGCGGAAGATGTCTTCTATCTATTACGTCAAAGATATTGGAAGGATTTTCACAAATGTTTAAGTAATGCATTGTTTACAGTGGATGACGTTAGCTGAAACGACGATTTCAGAGATCGCAATAATCTTCGAAAATGATTGATACGTTTATTTTTAAGAAGAGTTACCCACTGTGCGCGCTGGTGGTATTGACTCTTTCTCATGGTCATGGCGCCCGTCCATTCCGCTCTCGCTTCATCAATAGTTTCCTAGTTGCAGCAGAGCGGTGCAGTGCCAGAAGTATGTCAACGCACGGCGGCACGTACACCAGCCCGGGACAATTGTACGTCCCATTGCCGGCTCGGTTCCGACAGGCATCTCCGGTGTGATGAATATTTCATCAGTACTCAAGATGCACTTCGCCGAGCGTAAAACAGGACGTCGGTCGTGCGACAAAATCGAAGCTACATTGGTTGCCGCCAGCTGCTGAGCTGCTCGGTTTAGGTGTAGTTTCATTAGGGCTTAGTTAGAAAACATATCGACCGAGCTAACCAAACACCCCCTTCCGTCCGATTGGTGAGCGCACCCTGTCTGCCACGGCGTCGTAACGATACGGTCATCAAAGTTTTTCGATACCCACCAAACCCCATCGCCGAACGATATGAGATGCGGATCGAAGATGTTACTCCCGGCCGTAACTAACCGCCTGCTGTCGCATACCGGAGGTGCGCAAAATTGAAAAAGTTTTGATTGCATTCCGCACTCGTCGGGCGTGTGTGTGTGTGTGCGTGTTTGCTCACGTCTACGTCTGGGATGGCCGATTTTCTTTTCTACCGTTTTTGGGGTTTGCGAAGCGCGTGCTCTTTGAATGTCGGCTGATGACTTCTGGCGGTGAGCTATGGTGCACCGGTCCGGTCTTTGTGAGGGTCCGCGTAGGTCCGCCCGACCCGAACCCGACCGAGAAAAGGATGCACTTGACAGCTGTACTACATTTCGGCACCGACTGACAATGAAATGAAACGATGTTGAAAGGAAGAGCAAATGGAGAGAGAGAGCGAAAAAAACAAAGGGCACATCGCACTCAGATCGGGGAGTTTTGGGCATGGCAGATGAATACCATTATCACATAACAAAGGGCAATATGTCAGGCGGTCGTGATGTGCGAACGGAAATTGTCTACAGGGCACACTACTGCGCTCGGCAAACGGAGGCAGGCGAGCCACGTGACCGGTGCGGTTAATTAAATCGATCTCTCTCGGACGTTCGCTGTCGATCCCTGACTTCGACCCGTGCTCCTGGGATTGCGTAGTAAAAAAGCGGGTTTCCAAGAACCCGGCACTCGAACCGGACGAGATTGATGTCTTGCGGTTTTGCAAGCGGCTAGTGACGCTTTTGCATGGACACACTCACGCCTCAAGTTCGAGGCTAACTGTCGATGACGGCGATAGGAATCGGTTCGGTGGATCACGACCACCGACTGGGAATCGTGTAGTGACGCGCGTCTAATCCGGTGTCGTTGACGCGTTGACCCCTACCAGTGGCTGAAGGGTTTTCGCATAATAGTGGTTGTCTGTTTACGTAGTCGCACTTGCGACATGCGAGTGGATGAAACCGTACCGCTGGTGTAGAATCGTTTGAAACGATTAAAACGCTTAAAACACTGCTCTTTTCGATGCATAATAAAGATCCATCGTTAGTTGGGATACGAAATTTGGAACGCTCGGCGCTGTAGAATTCATTTTCATTGCTTTTTCCATTGATTAGAAATGATTGCTTTCTTTGTTGAAGCGGACAGTGCCGTGCTTCTCAACCCCTTTCAATTGGGAAGCTATTTGACCGGTTGGTGGCAAACAGAACCGAAACTGGCAGGAATGTCTTGAAAGCGAATTCAATAACCCACGAGAACGAACAACTCCGTAAGACAATAATGAGATACCCCAATGGAGAGTTCACAGCGCGGCAGGAAGACGGTTCCATGCGGTGCAGCACAGACGCGATGAAAGGATTCGTCAAATGCACATAAAAGCCTTTTCCGGTGGGTTCGATTCTTCGTTTTTCGGTATTTTCACTGTTGTTTGTTTTTTCGTTGCTCTCTCTCTCTGTCTTTTTTTCTTTCTTCACTCTTCTTCTCTCTTTCTTAACGCTCAGCCGCGTTACCTTAGCTCGCTTTATTGGTTTTCGTTTGCGAAAGAGGGCTTTCAGCAGCTTTTACCGTGCGCCGTGAAAAGAATTTCCCCGTTTCCACGGGGTGGATAGAGAGCAAGTGTGGCGGCGGGTGGAAAGAAAAACAATTTTCTTTGCTACGTTTCGACACGCGGGAGCAGGGGGCAACGGTCGGAAACGGAAAACCCATTCAGCCATGTAAATTTAATTCCCTGAAAATAGTCCACAAAAGCAGCGCACGCTCGGGCGGCGGAGTTGTCGAACCTGGTCGGAAAAAGCTCGAACTATTGCACCCGCATCGTGCCCGCTCCGCGCGCCGCGTTTGTGTGCAGCGACGCGGATGGAACCGACCGATAAATAATGCACCGAAAAGGCCCTTTCCGAAAGGGCTGCTCGCTCGGACGGATGGACTGACGGAAGGGCGGTAACTGACGGAGCGAAATGAACGCTAGTTTGCTGGATCTCCACCGTCGTTGTCGTCGTCGTCGTCGTCGGATTGGTTTGTTGCCTGGTTATTGTGCTGATCCTGTTTAGGTTGACCCGGTTTTTCAGTTTGCCACTTTTTCCGCCCGGGCTGTAGTTTCATTCACTACTCCAAGGGCATTGATTTGTTCGAGTGAAGCAACAAAAAAACAGGGGGCACAAAATAGCGTTATCGGAGGATTTTCTCGCATTTCTTCTTCCATTTCGTTCAGGCAAGCACCCGGGGCACGAACCCCATTTCGCCTGCGGGATGCAGGCCGGTATAATGAAATGAAACGATGTCGTTTTATGGTTGGGAAAAATCGTCCGGGTTTTGCTGGCAGGCGAAATATTTCCTTCAGATTTTTACACGCCGGCGGTAGAAGCACCATCGGCATCTGCAAATGTCGGGCGGGTTTCGGTCGATCGAAAGCAAGCAAAAGCAAGCGAAGCGAAGGAAGGAAGTTAATTTTTTTCTTCTTCCATTTGCGCTTATCGGGCATGATTGGAAAATGGAAAAATATACCGTGCCGCCGGGATGAGCCGCGAGCATCCTGGACCGGAAGAAATGCACGAGGAGAAACACGTGGCGACAGGGATGGGAACTAATCAATATGAAAATGCAAAACATGCGTCGTCGTCGTCGTCGTCGGATTGGTTTGTTGCCTGGTTATTGTGCTGATCCTGTTTAGGTTGACCCGGTTTTTCAGTTTGCCACTTTTTCCGCCCGGGCTGTAGTTTCATTCACTACTCCAAGGGCATTGATTTGTTCGAGTGAAGCAACAAAAAAACAGGGGGCACAAAATAGCGTTATCGGAGGATTTTCTCGCATTTCTTCTTCCATTTCGTGCAGGCAAGCACCCGGGGTACGAACCCCATTTCGCCTGCGGGATGCAGGCCGGTATAATGAAATGAAACGATGTCGTTTTATGGTTGGGAAAAATCGTCCGGGTTTTGCTGGCAGGCGAAATATTTCCTTCAGATTTTTACACGCCGGCGGTAGAAGCACCATCGGCATCTGCAAATGTCGGGCGGGTTTCGGTCGATCGAAAGCAAGCAAAAGCAAGCGAAGCGAAGGAAGGAAGTTAATTTTTTTCTTCTTCCATTTGCGCTTATCGGGCATGATTGGAAAATGGAAAAATATACCGTGCCGCCGGGATGAGCCGCGAGCATCCTGGACCGGAAGAAATGCACGAGGAGAAACACGTGGCGACAGGGATGGGAACTAATCAATATGAAAATGCAAAACATGCTACGCGGAAAGGGAGAGCGCGTTGCGGTATGGTTTGGTATTTTGGTTTCTGCGACAAACCCGCGACAGCCTTCTTTATCTCAGCGTGCGAACTAATTTTATTTATTGAAATTGAGTTGCAATTTTTAGGCGGCGATTTACATGACTTTTAGGCAAACGTTAACTTGTCTGCGTGGTTTGCTGTAGTGTTTGGGTGGAGAATGATTTTAAGTTATTTTTTAATGTTTTAATTTAATGTTTTGGTTTTTTAATTCGTGACCTTCAATTATTATATTAAAAATGATTTTTATGTTTAATCCTTTTGATATGATAATTGCACTTATACTACATGGTATTTCTTCTTTCTAATTGTTATCATTTTAAACCTTACCAGCTTATGCGAGACATTTGAAACGGCTTGCTATTTTAACATGCAAAGACAAATAATCCTTCTAGGAATGATTTATTTGATCCTATTTCCATGGCAAGAATATACTTCGCTGGGTTTGCGCTATTATATTTCATGGTAATTACGTTAGGATAAAAGCAATCGATCACATCGCCCACCGCAACGAAGATAGGAATGAAATGTAATATTCTATAAAAATAGCAAATTTTGTTATAGAACCTCCCTTGGCTGCTGCGGCTGACGGGTATTAATGTCCCCTTCGTCTGCTCACTTTTCTATTTACTGCGTGTGACCGTGCGGGTTATTTAAACGGCTCGGACTGACGCGAAAAGAGCAATAACGAATGGGAATTTTAAATGCACCCATCAATCAATAGCTCATGCCCGGCGGGTCGTGTGTGGTAAACAGTGAAATAAAGGAGAATTTGAATAAAACAAATATTAAGAAGAAGAAGCAAACAACACACAACCGCGTGAATCATACATCGAACGGGCATTTGCGAATTCGAAACATACAAATTCTGATCAATACGGATTTTGTCTGCGGTCGGGAGGTGGGCACGTATGAGCCGATGAATGGATGCTTTCAGCTACTCTTAAAATCGCGCAACCCAAAGGGTAATGAGCTCCCGGAAGTGCAGCAACAAAAAGCAGTAACAAGAGCAAAAAAAAACGCGATTTCTCACTTATCGTCATCGTCATAAAGGATTTACATATTTATCGAAAGCTTTCGAACCGCAGACTCGTTTGATGTTGGATCGGAAGTCATACACGTACGGGTGATGCAGGCCGCAGTGGCCCGTTGAACTTGCTGGTAGAAATAATTTATCATTCTAGTAGTTTGTGTGTGTGTGTGTGTGCTTCTTCTTCTTATTTTTCTGCACCTTCCCATCCGAGTCGGGGTTTCCGTCCGTGAGGACGTTTCGTTTCTTCGCTGCTACCTCAGCGGGATTGCCTTAGCTCGGCAGTACTTCCGGTTGTTTTCGGTGCTTAATGATCATGCATCAACGTCACGTTCGGTGCTCGGCGGCGTTTCTTTCCTTATCGTAACTAATGCAAAAAGCTATAATTAAAGCGCGGATCAAGCACGGGTGGAGAAGGTTGATGCGATAAAGATTCTCATTGTCGGTAGTGCCCGAGACCCAACTGAGACCGATCAATGCAGCTGAGTGCTGAAGGTAGATGTGTTTTCTCTCTATGGTTGTGTTCTTCTCGTTCCTCCAGTTCCATTTTTGATGGAAGTTTTATTTCAACTGTTATGCAAGCTGGAAACGATTTCCGTTTCTGTATTTTGGCCCAACATAGAATCGGTAGGAAACCATTTGGTTGGTGATATTTAAACAGACGCTTTAGTTTTGGCCCGGGCTCGTTTTTATGGCTTCAAGACGTACCTCCGTAGGATACGATAACATGCCAATTTTATAGTCTGAATCTGCTCCAGCAGATAGTGTTTATGCTTTAGCGTATTTTGTGTGTCTGGCTTTGTGTATTTGGTTTGATGTAATTCAGTTAGCTCATTTAAACGTTAGAAATTTGGGGAACACTCGCGTCGGTCATAACAATATCAAATATAATTTGTCAATTTTGGATATTGTGTCTTCTTTCTTGGAAAACAACTTCAAGTAACTCTCTAGATTTGCCATGTCTGGTTTTCATTGACTTTATTTATACCTAAAAAGTCTGCTGACGGCGTCAGTGTTAGTTTGAGCGTAGCATTAGTCAGGTTGTAACAGTTCGCTCATCTGCTTTTTCGTGAAGTGCTTTTAGTTATTTCAACTTTCATATTTATTGCTTCAATCTTTTATTTTCATGGTCTCTTTTTTCAAATCAAGCTTCACGTTTATGAAATGACTTTAAAAAAAAACAATAGATAATAATTATTACAAAGTCTCTTTATCACTTCAAAATTGTACACTGTGTTGTTTTTCCCACGCTGCTACACGATTGAATAAATATGTATAAACAACCATTTATGTTCGGCCATCGTCGTCCCTCCCGCCGCAGACTTCTAACCGTCTAAGCATCTAACTAGGTCAGCGATCATAAATTACTTATTTCTGGCGCAATCACAAACGGCAGGGCGTCACAGTTCGGGCGCACGCTCTCACCGGAGGCTCACCAGCATCTTGCGGCTTCCGAGCGCCGTCTTCAACCGCCGCAAAACAAGTCGAAGAGACAGCAGGGGAAAGATTTCGTCGCTGGCTGGCGTGCGCCACAATGTCTAGACATTTGACGCCTGTGTCGATGTACCGTGGCGTACACGTGACACGATGACACGACATACTTCTCAACCACGGCCACCGGCTCTTGCAGTGGGAAGGAAATTGCGCATTCGGGCTCTTTTTGCACAGCAACCTTGACGATCCATCTCAGGGCGAGACAAAAACCGGGTGGAGCATATAAGAACAACAACATGTTGTCCAACCGATTGTTTGTGTCGATTTCGTTTTTTTCTCTATTCACTTAGCGAAAACTGGGCCTGCGAAAAATTTGCTCGTTAAAGCGGATTAGAGTTCTGTCCTCTGCGCCCTAGTTTGTCGCCCATTAGTATTGTTCTGCTGAGACACCGGGTCGGGAGGCTGCATGCGAAAAACGGTGCTCTTTTTCTCTCGAGCTGGATTTCCATAAATATTACACACAGTAACAGCGGCGGGCGTATGAATTTGGATTAATCCCGGGCGTGGCGGGAGACGATCAAAACCATTAGGAGGATATTTTAGTACTAATATTGCAACTTTTTTCCCTCCCCCCCGAAAGCAAGGTGACTCTCGGGTGCTCGTAACGAGATTATATTTTACTTTCGCTGTCAGTTTCGCGCTCTCCTCGCGGTGTTGCGCTAGTGCAAGTGAAATAAATTATACGGTAAAATATGTATTTAATCCTACTACCGCATCTAAGCGGGCGAACTTTTCCGCGACGGAGGAGCAACTTTTAAGTTAAAAAGCATTCGCCGTTTTAAGTTTTTCTTCGCCCGTGGTCCACCACAACGCCGATCCGAAGCGACGTTAACCGACTGAGGACTACGAAAGCGTTCGTTACTGTTCGTCTAGATTTGGTGGGTGTGTTTGTGATGCTTTTTTTTCTCTCTGTCGGACGTTTTTCTTGGTTTTGTTTGTCATAGCAACCTTCGCACCCGACCCGAATCCCGAGGCAAATGTAGCATAAACATAAATAAACAACAGTACGCTATTCTTGCCGCGCGAAACGGAGAGTTCGAAGGTCGCGTAAAGTTAACTGGATCCTTGGGGCGAGAGAGTGCGAGAGAGAGAGAGAGAACGCGCTCGCTAGCCCGGCAGAAGTACGAATAAAATCTACATATTTTGATTAAAATACATTCGCCAAAAAATCATCCCCGCTCGGAAGCGACACGCGGACGGAAATGGACACAGTGGCAGCAGCGCCAGCACCAGGCCCCCAGCTGAAGAAGCTCAATTTCGGTCAAACCAACTTATTTCGTATGCAATCGTACAGCGTACTTTTCGGCGTCGCGCGCGCTCCTCATCCCGATTCGGATTTGCCAAAGTGGGGCTGGATGGATGGTTCTTGGTTTCGTGTTTTGTTCCCGATGGAGCTTGTCGGGCTGAAGTAAATGAGCCCGGAACACGCGGTGGTGGGCAAAAGTTGCTCCCGCTTCTTCACGTTGCATCGCCTGAAGGGCGCACCGGACGAACGCGATTGCTTTCCGAATGCGCGGCCCAGTTATTTATCTATCTTTCGGTCCGCTGCACGAGCCCGGTGGAACGGGGACGGCAAAAAGAGACGGCGGGCACAAGGACAGCAATAAATAAGCGAAAGTAATTCAATTGAAGCCACGAACGGGGAGGAAAAGCGCCCCCATTTGGTCCTTTTACAGGCAAACCCAAAACCAGCACGCAGAGTTTCGCTCGGAATGAACCGGGCAAACATGTTGGCACCGGGAGGGAAAAGTTTTTCCGCTGCACGAAGCGAAAGGTGGTGCAGGTTGGGTTTTCGTTTGATAGTGGTTTAGTTTTTTCATTTGGGAAAACGGAAGTAAATATTGCACCCGTGCACGATACCGAAATGAGATCCTCACCCGAAAAATGCTCCGGAAAAGATGGTGAAACTGAAATGCGTTGGGTGTACAGGTAAGTTGCGAGGTTTTTCATAAATCATGGTACCTTCGTAAGGTACCGGGTCCAAATGTCAGACATTATTTGTCATACTGACAGCAAGGATACTGACAGCAAGGTCAATAACTTGGCATTATTATATTTGTATTGGCCAATTGACGCTTCGGTTTGATGTTAGTGATGATGGCTTTATTTGGTGGGAGCAAAAGCGTGTGGTATACTATGAATTACTTCCGGGAGATCTTGGGACATTTCTAGTTCCGTTGATGGACCATCGTATCGAAACTATCTCATTCTTTAGAACCGCTAAAAAACTTGCTTGTACACCCAACAAATAAATCATTAGTAGTGGAAATATAAATTACACTTAAACGTCGCCACTGGAGCAGATCGAAAACGTACGAACTTGCATGGAAATATTGACAAAACGATAAACAAACACTTGCAAGCCGGGCAAGCTATAGGAAACTTAGTGTGTCGCCCTCTAGCGCTGCAGCAAATGATGCAAATATTTTGATGAAACTCGAGACGTTCGATGCCATTCGCATGATGTATTGAATCGTATCTTCAAATGATGTCAAATTCATACATCAAAGGCATAATTTAATATTCCGATACCGATTCCGCACGAGGTACGAAACACAAAATTCTACGAAATGCATGATGCGTGCGGAGAAAACTAAACACGGTGAATTTGTTTCCGCTCCAAAATCACACAACACTCCAAATGGAACCCTCCAGCAGGCAGCATCGCCATTAACCTTTGCCGCAGCGTGGCCCCCCTACGCCCTTCCCACGCATACTTCATTCCCTCTCCTATTCCGCCACGGGGGGGGCCGGACCCCTCGACTCGATTTATCAACACGTGAACTCTGTCAAAAGTCAGCCAACAGTCGTTTAGCTTTAAGGGAGATCCACCCACAAATGTCACCCAGCTCCCACTCCCACCCGTAATGGTGCCATGTAAGACAACACCCCATAATCTTAATTAAACGTCACACTCGGCGTCGTCGTCGTCGTGTTGGTGGGGCGTGGAGGGCGTTTGTCAAAAGAAAACCTCTCCCGGTGAAAAATCACTGACTGACGGTGGTGGGTGGCTGTGGACGGGAACGAGGGACGATTTTAGCGCGCACACACACATGCTTACTTGCGACTTTCGGCTGCAAGTGGGAGTGGGAGTCGGCGCGCGTTTGTTACACGACACGACAGCGCAAATTGTCTTTCTCCAATAATCGTTAAATCGTGAGGGGTCGTAATTAGAGCGTACTTCTTTCGCATTATTTTTTGTCGCACACCTCGCGCCCATTCTCCGCTAATCTGGTCGCACTGCTGGAGCGGGAATTTCGTATCTTTTTTGCCTTTTGCGCTAGCTCTAGCACGAATACGTCGACGGAGGAAGGCGAGTGTTAAAGTTCGGTAGTAAAAAATCACTTCTCTCACAGGCTCAGGCGCGGGCGACAAACAAGACAAGCATTTCGCACGCGCGCACTCGCGTTATGGTAAAGCGGGCGGACCTGTGTGCAGACAATTAAACTTTCACCGGGAATAATCTTCACCATTAACATAATGCAGTTGTACTGCTCCGGGCTTCCGGGCTTTGACTTTTGCCAGCGCGCAAGTACGCCGAAAACGACGCTGACGATGGTTGCGAGTGTCGCAGGTTGTGCTGGCGCGCTCGTACCGGTAGCCGGCGTGCCGCAGTGCCATTATTGTTGCATAATTTATGCTGCCTTCCGCCTGCTATCTGTACGGCGGCAGGTTTGGGATGGGGGTGGGTCGTCTCACGCTTGGCCCAAATGAGGCCTGTCAGATGCTGATAGTAATAGGTGTGGTGTAATATTCTAGCAGCAGCATCAGCAGCAGCAGCATAAATGCATTCCTGTGCTTTAAGCCGTGAACCATTCTCTGGGAAAGTTATTGGTGACGTGAACAACGTCAAAAGTGTGTTTTTTTCGGATGGAAAATTTTCGTTCGCACAGTAGTTTTTTGTTGTTGTGGAATAAATTAAATTTGAAATGAAATATTCTTCACCTTCCGCTGTGCTGCACCCGGAAGGAGAGGGTGTCTTTGCGAAGAAAAAGTAATATTTCTTGCCCCGGTTCTTTGGAGGCAGTCTGTTGGCATTCTTGTTGAGAATCGTGTCGCTGTTTTTTCGTCGTCACCGCCAGCTGGAAGTTTGTGTGTGACGACATGGTGCAGCGTTGGTTGTGTCTGTGTGTGCGCGCTTGCAAAGATCGACATTTTTCATTCTTAGCAAACTATTTCCGTACTTTAAATTCCACCGAAGCACGTGGTGAGCACTGCCGCGAGGGAGCGAGCAGCCTGCAATAAAGTTAAAACATGGCCGCCAGCGAAAGAATGCTAGAGATTTTCGTACGGGCGTAGTGTAAGCGAAACGAGCCTTCGGGAGCCTACGGTGGGCGTGATGCGAAAAGTTGTCAGCCAAAGTAGGACACACAATTCGGGAACGTGATTATTTGCATTCCGACGACGCCTTTCGCCCCTCACCACCCACAACCCAACCGAAGTGCACACACACATACCACGTGACTACGGTTTCTTTTTTCGGCGATGTTGTCCCATGAACTTCTTGTTGGTTGTTGCAGCTGCAGGCTGCTTTTCGTGGCTTCGCTGAAAACGTGTCGCAAAAAGAGCGATTTAATAAGTAAGCCCCCCCCCCCCGAACCCAGATCCGGAGCTGGAGTTACGCTGGAAGCTGGCAGAAAATGGCTCCAATAATGGCGCTACCAAGTGTGCGCCCGTCGCCATCGCGTACGACAGTTTTATGCGATTGCTGCTGCTGGATGGGGCTGCAAGTGGGAGTGGGAGTCGGCGCGCGTTTGTTACACGACACGACAGCGCAAATTGTCTTTCTCCAATAATCGTTAAATCGTGAGGGGTCGTAATTAGAGCGTACTTCTTTCGCATTATTTTTTGTCGCACACCTCGCGCCCATTCTCCGCTAATCTGGTCGCACTGCTGGAGCGGGAATTTCGTATCTTTTTTGCCTTTTGCGCTAGCTCTAGCACGAATACGTCGACGGAGGAAGGCGAGTGTTAAAGTTCGGTAGTAAAAAATCACTTCTCTCACAGGCTCAGGCGCGGGCGACAAACAAGACAAGCATTTCGCACGCGCGCACTCGCGTTATGGTAAAGCGGGCGGACCTGTGTGCAGACAATTAAACTTTCACCGGGAATAATCTTCACCATTAACATAATGCAGTTGTACTGCTCCGGGCTTCCGGGCTTTGACTTTTGCCAGCGCGCAAGTACGCCGAAAACGACGCTGACGATGGTTGCGAGTGTCGCAGGTTGTGCTGGCGCGCTCGTACCGGTAGCCGGCGTGCCGCAGTGCCATTATTGTTGCATAATTTATGCTGCCTTCCGCCTGCTATCTGTACGGCGGCAGGTTTGGGATGGGGGTGGGTCGTCTCACGCTTGGCCCAAATGAGGCCTGTCAGATGCTGATAGTAATAGGTGTGGTGTAATATTCTAGCAGCAGCATCAGCAGCAGCAGCATAAATGCATTCCTGTGCTTTAAGCCGTGAACCACTCTCTGGGAAAGTTATTGGTGACGTGAACAACGTCAAAAGTGTGTTTTTTTCGGATGGAAAATTTTCGTTCGCACAGTAGTTTTTTGTTGTTGTGGAATAAATTAAATTTGAAATGAAATATTCTTCACCTTCCGCTGTGCTGCACCCGGAAGGAGAGGGTGTCTTTGCGAAGAAAAAGTAATATTTCTTGCCCCGGTTCTTTGGAGGCAGTCTGTTGGCATTCTTGTTGAGAATCGTGTCGCTGTTTTTTCGTCGTCACCGCCAGCCGGAAGTTTGTGTGTGACGTGACATGGTGCAGCGTTGGTTGTGTCTGTGTGTGCGCGCTTGCAAAGATCGACATTTTTCATTCTTAGCAAACTATTTCCGTACTTTAAATTCCACCGAAGCACGTGGTGAGCACTGCCGCGAGGGAGCGAGCAGCCTGCAATAAAGTTAAAACATGGCCGCCAGCGAAAGAATGCTAGAGATTTTCGTACGGGCGTAGTGTAAGCGAAACGAGCCTTCGGGAGCCTACGGTGGGCGTGATGCGAAAAGTTGTCAGCCAAAGTAGGACACACAATTCGGGAACGTGATTATTTGCATTCCGACGACGCCTTTCGCCCCTCACCACCCACAACCCAACCGAAGTGCACACACACATACCACGTGACTACGGTTTCTTTTTTCGGCGATGTTGTCCCATGAACTTCTTGTTGGTTGTTGCAGCTGCAGGCTGCTTTTCGTGGCTTCGCTGAAAACGTGTCGCAAAAAGAGCGATTTAATAAGTAAGCCCCCCCCCCCGAACCCAGATCCGGAGCTGGAGTTACGCTGGAAGCTGGCAGAAAATGGCTCCAATAATGGCGCTACCAAGTGTGCGCCCGTCGCCATCGCGTACGACAGTTTTATGCGATTGCTGCTGCTGGATGGGGCGTAAAAAAACGCCGAAACTTTTTAATTCTTGCTTCAAGATGAAAAGCAAGTGCGCACGTAAAGTTCTAACGATTTCCGGGCTGTGGAAAGCCGGGGGGAGTGAAAGCAGGAGGCGGACATTGCGAGCGTCGCGTGCGGGAAAAAGTTGCAGCAAACGAGATTTATCATGGCTGACAGGTCAACTTCAAGCTCGCACCGATCGGTGGCTCCGAATCGAATTGCAAGTGTTTGTTTCCTCTTCGACATCGGGGACGGAACACGATTAATGTCCTCCTCCTCACCGCCCCCTTCCGCCCTTCCCGCACTAGCTTGTCTGATGTTGGCGATGGAGATGGCCGATGGAGATGGTCTGTAAAACAGCTCCAGGGGCCGTCAAACGTTACGAAATTTCATAGCAGAATTCAATTGAAATTCTTCGGTCCACCTTGCTCGCCCCGCTATTGTTTTGAATAATACATGGCGAGGCGGCGGCATTGAATAAATTTGCTTCGTGAGATATAGAGAAGCAAAAACAATAATTTAATTTTCCAGACAGAAGACAGAAGAATTCTAATTTTGAATCAAATTTTGAGAGGGCAGCTGAAGCAAGCGGACCGAATGAAATGTACCCATTAGAGTGGGGGGTTTGGCAGCCGATCGCCGATTTTGGTTATCTACCAACGATTATAAGGAGAATTAATTTATAAAACCGAGCGCATTTAGTTTTTGAAGCTTAACGAGGCAAAACTTGGGGTCTAGGATTGGGAGAATTTTTCTGAAAGGCTATTTGAGAGGTCAAAAAACTGATCTGTAGGCGACAAGCAGCCCGCACCAGATACATTATTAATGACGTTTTTTGTTAGTTAGTTGGCGTC
>KZ069888.1:81128-98770 GCA_002091845.1 Anopheles cracens
CGATGCGGGTCGTGAAAATAAAAATAAAAGTGACACCATCACCCGGGCCCGCGCCTGGTTCATCCGAGCCCGCGACCGCCCGGTCGTGGGGAGGGAAAAAAGCTTTCAGATTTTAATTTGATTTTCTCACCCGTTTGCTTTCGCCGGATTGCGCTTCTGTCCCTCCCCCGCATCTGGCCATCGTCCCATTAAGGGTCAATTTGGGGCGCAGCGGGGCCGCTTGTTTCAATTCTCATTAGTAACGGCCAGTATTGGATTTTAAATGAAATATGAGTGGAGCGTAAGAAAAACCGAGCGAAGCACAGAAAAAAAGACACGCCACCCGAGAACACCGCCAGACATGAAGGTGTTAAAAGGGGAGTGAGTTGGGCAGGCGAGATTGGTCGATAGAATGTTGAGAGGCAACAAGAAAAAAAAACCCCCGAGCCATGCAATAATTAGAGAAGCTCTCGCTTTTTTCACTGGCAGCAGGACCGGTGATTAATGAGCGAGTGCGAATCAATTTAGGCTTTTTTCTGTACGAAATTGAACAGAAATTGACCTCTCGCGTGGAAAGGTGACTTTGCTGGCTCCCTTCGGGGGCATGCATAAATCTTGCAATCTTTTGTCTGGCAAGCTTTCCTTAACACACACACACACAAGCACACGCACACATCACGATAAGAGAACGTATGACATTAAAAAGCAAATGAACGAAGTTGCCCCAGGACCAGGATTCTTCATGGTCGTCTCCAAACTTTGGACATAATTTCCGAACGCGATTCTAGGCTGCATGTGTGAACACTTTCCAATCTTCTAGATAGTAATTAATTGGTTGACTAGATCGATTTTATTCATGTTTTTTTGTTCAGACGGCCTCTGATGGTCACCTTTTCGCCAGCAAAGGATACCAATATTGATTTTCCCATCACCTCCAGCATGGAAGCTGCCGCAAACGAAGCGGAACGAAAGAGCGAAAACGGACCGAACGAACGAACCCCGAAAAAAACAATTATAGTTTTATTGAACGGCTTTCCCCGTTGGCTGATTGTTAATTAAATGTGGCTTCTATTCTCACGGTTACAAACAAATGAATGCCACCCCGCGTCGTCCAATCAATTTAAACGTCAACTCTACTTTATGTACATATTTTTACGCCTCACGGAGCAAAAAAGGAGCAATATTTAATCACGCTTAAAGAGCTGACGTAAAAACGAGCAACCAGCGCCAGGGAGGATGTGCGCGCCCGCAGCAGCAGCAGCACTATCGTCGCACAGTCGAAATTCCATTGTAACCGAAGACATGTTTATGTTCGCCCGACCATTTTCTACCTCACCGGGTTCTACCTTTTCCGCTTGGCACGGGATCTGTTCGAGATTATTACGCCCGAATGGCACAACGGCTCCAACCGACCATACCTCGAGGGCAGCAAGGGTTTAAATGGAGCAGCAGCAGCAGCACCAGCCGCAGCCAAGGGAATGTTAACGAGTTTCCGCAAAACCCCGAAGCCCCGAAGCGTTCCCTTAGGTTCCCTTTGCGCAAGACGTACGATCTTAGTGAGTGAGAAATAATTGTTATTACAATCGTTTGGAAGATTGTCAGCATTGTGGTGCTACGGAAGGGAAGAGACACTTGGTCGGGGATTAAGTAATTTTCCTACCCACACACACACACACAAGCACACGCACACATCACGATAAGAGAACGTATGACATTAAAAAGCAAATGAACGAAGTTGCCCCAGGACCAGGATTCTTCATGGTCGTCTCCAAACTTTGGACATAATTTCCGAACGCGATTCTAGGCTGCATGTGTGAACACTTTCCAATCTTCTAGATAGTAATTAATTGGTTGACTAGATCGATTTTATTCATGTTTTTTTGTTCAGACGGCCTCTGATGGTCACCTTTTCGCCAGCAAAGGATACCAATATTGATTTTCCCATCACCTCCAGCATGGAAGCTGCCGCAAACGAAGCGGAACGAAAGAGCGAAAACGGACCGAACGAACGAACCCCGAAAAAAACCCCGCGAAACCCAACACAGCCCACATCATTTCTGCTGATAGCGAGGCTGCGTACACGGTGATATCTGCTACGAGGCCGAGGCAGCAGATAAGGTCATAATTTTACCGGACCGATTTCCCGGCTTCCTTGTGGGTTTTCCGGGCTTGCCGGTTCGCCCAGACAAGGCGAGAGGAAGGACTTTCGTTTCGTGGTTTGCACCAGCACACACACACACAGGAGAAGTTTTAAAATCTGAAATTCAAATTCATCCCCCGCGCTTGATCCGCGTGTTTCCTATCCCACACGTCAATTTGTACGTACGGCGGGTGGAGAAGTGAAGCGAGCACGAACACACATGAACCACAAACTCCTAGCTCGGGGTCGGATGGTGAGAAGAAAGAGAGGCGTTGGGTAGCGAAACCCTTTTCACCGTCAAAAGCCACAGAGCGTAACGCGCTGCAGAGGTTAGAAAGGAGCGACGACCGGGACGGGTTCCGAGTTCCGCAGCGTCTTTCTCGTCTAGGACGCTTAACAAAAACGCCCGGGAGATACCGAGCTGTCGTTCATAAGCTTCAACTTCTTATCACCTCGGCTAACTTTCACCGCTTCAAACTGCAACCTATAACGATATGCTCAAACGAGGTTCGGTAGCATACACCAGAGCCTTGGATTCAGTTTCATCCATTTCCACGAGCTCAACCAATTGTCGAATTGGAGCTGTACGTCCGCTTCAGCTAGTTCTACCAGTTTCCTGACGGCGTACAATTCTCCGCCCAGTTAATTCGATTATCGCTTTCATCCGGCGGCTGCCGACGTGTGCGATCATGTTTTTAATTTAGGCCCACCGAAAATGACCTCATTCGGTGTCACGAATGCAATTTAACTTCATCACCTCCAGTGCGAGTTGAGAGCAGAACAACAACAAAAACCTCACCCGAGCAGTAAATTTACAGAGTGGCAAAATTTATGCATACAAATTGCGCTTTTCGTAATTACATTTCCCACGGGACACGCACTGCCAACTGCTCGCATGCATTCGTTTTCCTGCATTCTTTTATTTCTCCCTTAACAACCCCATTCGCTACATCCTGTGGGTCCTTCCTCGTATGGTGGAGTCGATTTCAATTTGTGTGCGTCGAATATGTACGGCGAGAAGCCGGCCGGACCGGAACCAGCGCTGATTAATCAAATTTTGACCACAGCTAACGAACTGTTTGTGGCTTTATCCCGCGTGCAGGGCGTGTATTTTTTATTGTATTTTCGGTTTTGTTACACACAGCTCCCAGGACTTTTTTTCCGATTCCTGCCCAATAACTCAAACCACCCAGAGCGCACCGGGTGTGCCTTTATTGATGGTGTGCGCCTGGACAGCCACGCCAGTGCGCAAGTTTGTCGTCGCATTTGAAATGTAATCAATCAATAGGTTTGCCCACTGCGTGCCGGGCTTAACCGGTGCGTATGTGTGAGAGTTTTTGTTTCGCGCTATTCGATGTCGATTTCTTCCGCCATTGGGTTCTGCACCGCGTGTTAAGCACATTGTGAATCCATTAGTCTATTTCCTGGACAGCTACCGTCATATCTCCGCGCGCCAGACACGACACGTCAACTGTCAACTGTCATCTGTCATCGAATCGAGAGAGCGAGAGAGAAAAAAAGAGCAGTTTGATAGAGTGCAAAACCGTCGCAGCATGCGTGGGGCGAACAAGAGTGCCGTCGCATTTGAAATGTAATCAATCAATAGGTTTGCCCACTGCGTGCCGGGCTTAACCGGTGCGTATGTGTGAGAGTTTTTGTTTCGCGCTATTCGATTTCCTCCGCCATTGGGTTCTGCACCGCGTGTTAAGCACATTGTGAATCCATTAGTCTATTTCCTTGACAGCTACCGTCATATCTCCGCGCGCCAGACACGACACGTCAACTGTCAACTGTCATCTGTCATCGAATCGAGAGAGCGAGAGAGACAAAAAAAGAGCAGTTTGATAGAGTGCAAAACCGTCGCAGCATGCGTGGGGCGAACAAGAGTGCCGTCGACTACATACCCAAACGAGAGCAACCGTAAAGTTCGAAACATTTCAACTGATATGGAACAGTGCACAGGCAAGTCACTATTTTTCATGTCCAGTTTCGCCTGGCTTGCGCCTGTGCCAGAGATAGCACTGGCGGCACAATCAGTAGGAAGCAGGAATAAAATACAGCATTAAAAAAAATCATACCTTTAAAGCGATTTTTTGCTGCTACAAAAAAAAAAAAAACAAAACACACCGATACGCTTCTACATCCACCGGAGTGTTCCTTCTTGCGTGTAGTTTTCGCAAGCGTGCACAAGACAACCAAAACAAAAACAGCCATCCCGCGTCGAGTATTTTTATTTAACGTTCCAGTTCTCGTGTGCCACTTTGCGAAACTCGTCCCTTTCGGCAGCCAAATTCCAAACGCTCGTGGCCTTCGGTATGCTTGGGGATTCTTTTTTGTACAACCTCGCGTTCCTAACTTCCACATGGTTCGGAAAGCGCTCACACATCGTAGCTGTGCTGCTGCTCTCGCGTCAGGTGAGTGTTTTTTTCTCGGTTCGCAAACATCCACATACACCAACACACATACGGCACGACGGTGCAATGGGAAGCCAAAGCGGAAGCGACTTTACGCTCAACATTTTTATGCTATCATGTCACCGAATCCCGCTAACCCAGCGCTGGCAGTGACGTAGCAGGGTCCAGCAGCGAGCGCGAAACGAAATCCGCTGTAAGCTTATTGTTTCAGCGAGCAATTTTGTGAGCCACATATCGTCCTGCGCGTGCGCGCGCACGTTTCTTCACCAATCTACTTCCGGCGGTTGCTGACTTTCCTCTGTCCCGTTTCATGTCAAACCGAAGAGGAGAAGGCTCCGGACAGGGTTTGGACGACACGTTTATTGTACGCAGCAGCGCAAAGCCCGGGGGCAACACAGCGCAAACGAAAATAACTAAACAGAATGCCAGGTGATGCCATGCTTAATCGTTGTGCTTTTAGCAGGTACATCGCCCTCAGAGAAAGCGGGGGCACGGACGACTGCTAAAGCATTACAATGCAGCAATCGGACAAACGGGACAGGTGCTAAAGACAACTGTTTGCATGCCGAAAGGGTTCTTTTTTTCTCTGTGTACACACAATCTGCATGGACTTGATCCCCGAGCAGGGGATGTACGGATCTTCAGCATTCGCTGTCTTTCCATGTTTGCTGCGAAATGCAATCCACGAGGAGATAAAATCTGCACTCAAAATGGATTCAAATGTGCGGTTAGCGGGTGGAACAGAAAACGAAAAGCATTGCCGAGATTGTTTATCTTGCTAATGTATTAGAATTAGTTTGAGGATAAATGATCACTGCACTGATAAATCAGCCTGTCAGTGATTTCTTTGGGTCGACACTTATGGGGAATATCCCCAGGGGGATAAGGATATTACTACGGGGATATTGATCAAATGACTTGTTATGGGTTTCTGAGCTGAGTTTCTGGACAACACATTCAAGTGTTTCCATATTGACGATTTGTAGCATGATTGACAAATTGCTAAGCTGAATCGAAGGAACATAATGTAGCAATAACTTCAGCGTGAAATTTCAAACAAACTTCTAAGCGGCATTAATCGGTAGCTCGTGCTTCATCAGGCGTGAGATTTCGTTTTAGTAACGCTCGACTATCAAACGATAATATTATACCTGTCATCTGTCATCGAATCGAGAGAGCGAGAGAGAAAAAAAGAGCAGTTTGATAGAGTGCAAAACCGTCGCAGCATGCGTTGGGCGAACAATAGTGCGGTCTACTACATACCCAAACGAGAGCAACCGTAAAGTTCGAAACATTTCAACTGATATGGAACAGTGCACAGGCAAGTCACTATTTTTCATGTCCAGTTTCGCCTGGCTTGCGCCTGTGCCAGAGATAGCACTGGCGGCACAATCAGTAGGAAGCAGGAATAAAATACAGCATTTAAAAAAAATCATACCTTTAAAGCGATTTTTTGCTGCTACAAAAAAAAACAAAACACACCGATACGCTTCTACATCCACCGGAGTGTTCCTTCTTGCGTGTAGTTTTCGCAAGCGTGCACAAGACAACCAAAACAAAAACAGCCATCCCGCGTCGAGTATTTTTATTTAACGTTCCAGTTCTCGTGTGCCACTTTGCGAAACTCATCCCTTTCGGCAGCCAAATTCCAAACGCTCGTGGCCTTCGGTATGCTTGGGGATTCTTTTTTGTACAACCTCGCGTTCCTAACTTCCACATGGTTCGGAAAGCGCTCACACATCGTAGCTGTGCTGCTGCTCTCGCGTCAGGTGAGTGTTTTTTTCTCGGTTCGCAAACATCCACATACACCAACACACATACGGCACGACGGTGCAATGGGAAGCCAAAGCGGAAGCGACTTTACGCTCAACATTTTTATGCTATCATGTCACCGAATCCCGCTAACCCAGCGCTGGCAGTGACGTAGCAGGGTCCAGCAGCGAGCGCGAAACGAAATCCGCTGTAAGCTTATTGTTTCAGCGAGCAATTTTGTGAGCCACATATCGTCCTGCGCGTGCGCGCGCACGTTTCTTCACCAATCTACTTCCGGCGGTTGCTGACTTTCCTCTGTCCCGTTTCATGTCAAACCGAAGAGGAGAAGGCTCCGGACAGGGTTTGGACGACACGTTTATTGTACGCAGCAGCGCAAAGCCCGGGGGCAACACAGCGCAAACGAAAATAACTAAACAGAATGCCAGGTGATGCCATGCTTAATCGTTGTGCTTTTAGCAGGTACATCGCCCTCAGAGAAAGCGGGGGCACGGACGACTGCTAAAGCATTACAATGCAGCAATCGGACAAACGGGACAGGTGCTAAAGACAACTGTTTGCATGCCGAAAGGGTTCTTTTTTTCTCTGTGTACACACAATCTGCATGGACTTGATCCCCGAGCAGGGGATGTACGGATCTTCAGCATTCGCTGTCTTTCCATGTTTGCTGCGAAATGCAATCCACGAGGAGATAAAATCTGCACTCAAAATGGATTCAAATGTGCGGTTAGCGGGTGGAACAGAAAACGAAAAGCATTGCCGAGATTGTTTATCTTGCTAATGTATTAGAATTAGTTTGAGGATAAATGATCACTGCACTGATAAATCAGCCTGTCAGTGATTTCTTTGGGTCGACACTTATGGGGAATATCCCCAGGGGGATAAGGATATTACTACGGGGATATTGATCAAATGACTTGTTATGGGTTTCTGAGCTGAGTTTCTGGACAACACATTCAAGTGTTTCCATATTGACGATTTGTAGCATGATTGACAAATTGCTAAGCTGAATCGAAGGAACATAATGTAGCAATAACTTCAGCGTGAAATTTCAAACAAACTTCTAAGCGGCATTAATCGGTAGCTCGTGCTTCATCAGGCGTGAGATTTCGTTTTAGTAACGCTCGACTATCAAACGATAGTATTAAACATGACGCCAACTAACTAACAAAAAACGTCATTAATAATGTATCTGGTGCGGGCTGCTTGTCGCCTACAGATCAGTTTTTTGACCTCTCAAATAGCCTTTCAGAAAAATTCTCCCAATCCTAGACCCCAAGTTTTGCCTCGTTAAGCTTCAAAAACTAAATGCGCTCGGTTTTATAAATTCATTCTCCTTATAATCGTTGGTAGATAACCAAAATCGGCGATCGGCTGCCAAACCCCCCACTCTAATGGGTGCATTTCATTCGGTCGGCTTGCTTCAGCTGCCCTCTCAAAATTTGATTCAAAATTAGAATTCTTCTGTCTTCTGTCTGAAAAATTAAATTATTGTTTTTGCTTCTCTATATCCCACGAAGCAAATTTATTCAATGCCGCCGCCTCGCCATGTATTATTCAAAACAAAAGCGGGGCGAGCAAGGTGGACCGAAGAATTTCAATTGGATTCTGCTTTGAAATTTCGTAAAGTTTGACGGCCCCTGGAGCTGTTTTACAGACCATCTCCATCGGCCATCTCCATCGCCAACATCACCCAAGCTAGAGCGGGAAGAGCGAAAGGGGGCGATGAGGAGGAGAACATTAATCGTGTTCCGTCCCCGATGTCGAAGAGGAAACAAACACTTGCAATTCGATTCGGAGCCACCGATCGGTGCGAGCTTGAAGTTGACCTGTCAGCCATGATAAATCTCGTTTGCTGCAACTTTTTCCCGCACGCGACGCTCGCAATGTCCGCCTCCTGCTTTCACTCCCCCCGGCTTTCCACAGCCCGGAAATCGTTAGAACTTTACGTGCGCACTTGCTTTTCATCTTGAAGCAAGAATTAAAAAGTTTCGGCGTTTTTTTACGCCCCATCCAGCAGCAGCAATCGCATAAAACTGTCGTACGCGATGGCGACGGGCGCACACTTGGTAGCGCCATTATTGGAGCCATTTTCTGCCAGCTTCCAGCGTAACTCCAGCTCCGGATCTGGGTTCGGGGGGGGGGGCTTACTTATTAAATCGCTCTTTTTGCGACACGTTTTCAGCGAAGCCACGAAAAGCAGCCTGCAGCTGCAACACGAAGTTCATGGGACAACATCGCCGAAAAAAGAAACCGTTGTCATGTGGTATGTGTGTGTGTGTGCACTTCGGTTGGGTTGTGGGTGGTGAGGGGCGAAAGGCGTCGTCGGAATGCAAATAATCACGTTCCCGAATTGTGTGTCCTACTTTGGCTGACAACTTTTCGCATCACGCCCACCGTAGGCTCCCGAAGGCTCGTTTCGCTTACACTACGCCCGTACGAAAATCTCTAGCATTCTTTCGCTGGCGGCCATGTTTTAACTTTATTGCAGGCTGCTCGCTCCCTCGCGGCAGTGCTCACCACGTGCTTCGGTGGAATTTAAAGTACGGAAATAGTTTGCTAAGAATGAAAAATGTCGATCTTTGCAAGCGCGCACACACAGACACAACCAACGCTGCACCATGTCGTCACACACAAACTTCCAGCTGGCGGTGACGACGAAAAAACAGCGACACGATTCTCAACAAGAATGCCAACAGACTGCCTCCAAAGAACCGGGGCAAGAAATATTACTTTTTCTTCGCAAAGACACCCTCTCCTTCCGGGTGCAGCACAGCGGAAGGTGAAGAATATTTCATTTCAAATTTAATTTATTCCACAACAACAAAAAACTACTGTGCGAACGAAAATTTTCCATCCGAAAAAAACACACTTTTGACGTTGTTCACGTCACCAATAACTTTCCCAGAGAGTGGTTCACGGCTTAAAGCACAGGAATGCATTTATGCTGCTGCTGCTGCTAGAATATTACACCACACCTATTACTATCAGCATCTGACAGGCCTCATTTGGGCCAAGCGTGAGACGACCCACCCCCATCCCAAACCTGCCGCCGTACAGATAGCAGGCGGAAGGCAGCATAAATTATGCAACAATAATGGCACTGCGGCACGCCGGCTACCGGTACGAGCGCACCAGCACAACCTGCGACACTCGCAGCCATCGTCGCCGTCGTTTTTGGCGTACTTGCGCGCTGGCAAAAGTCAAAGCCCGGAAGCCCGGAGCAGTACAACTGCATTATGTTAATGGTGAAGATTATTCCCGGTGAAAGTTTAATTGTCTGCACACAGGTCCGCCCGCTTTACCATAACGCGAGTGCGCGCGTGCGAAATGCTTGTCTTGTTTGTCGCCCGCGCCTGAGCCTGTGAGAGAAGTGATTTTTTACTACCGAACTTTAACACTCGCCTTCCTCCGTCGACGTATTCGTGCTAGAGCTAGCGCAAAAGGCAAAAAAGATACGAAATTCCCGCTCCAGCAGTGCGACCAGATTAGCGGAGAATGGGCGCGAGGTGTGCGACAAAAAATAATGCGAAAGAAGTACGCTCTAATTACGACCCCTCACGATTTAACGATTATTGGAGAAAGACAATTTGCGCTGTCGTGTCGTGTAACAAACGCGCGCCGACTCCCACTCCCACTTGCAGCCGAAAGTCGCAAGTAAGCATGTGTGTGTGCGCGCTAAAATTGTCCCATCGTTCCCGTCCACAGCCACCCACCACCGTCAGTCAGTGATTTTTCACCGGGAGAGGTTTTCTTTTGAAAAACGCCCTCCACGCCCCACCAACACGACGACGACGACGCCGAGTGTGACGTTTAATTAAGATTATGGGGTGTTGTCTTACATGGCACCATTACGGGTGGGAGTGGGAGCTGGGTGACATTTGTGGGTGGATCTCCCTTAAAGCTAAACGACTGTTGGCTGACTTTTGACAGAGTTCACGTGTTGATAAATCGAGTCGAGGGGTCCGGCCCCCCCGTGGCGGAATAGGAGAGGGAATGAAGTATGCGTGGGAAGGGCGTAGGGGGGCCACGCTGCGGCAAAGGTTAATGGCGATGCTGCCTGCTGGAGGGTTCCATTTGGAGTGTTGTGTGATTTTGGAGCGGAAACAAATTCACCGTGTTTAGTTTTCTCCGCACGCATCATGCATTTCGTAGAATTTTGTGTTTCGTACCTCGTGCGGAATCGGTATCGGAATATTAAATTATGCCTTTGATGTATGAATTTGGCATCATTTGAAGATACGATTCAATACATCATGCGAATGGCATCGTACGTCTCGAGTTTCATCAAAATATTTGCATCATTTGCTGCAGCGCTAGAGGGCGACACACTAAGTTTCCTATAGCTTGCCCGGCTTGCAAGTGTTTGTTTATCGTTTTGTCAATATTTCCATGCAAGTTCGTACGTTTTCGATCTGCTCCAGTGGCGACGTTTGAGTGTAATTTATATTTCCACTACTAATGATTTATTTGTTGGGTGTACAAGTAAGTTTTTTAGCGGTTCTAAAGAATGAGATAGTTTCGATACGATGGTACATCAACGGAACTAGCAATGTCCCAAGATCTCCCGGAAGTAATTCATAGTATACCACACGCTTTTGCTCCCACCAAATAAAGCCATCATCACCAACATCAAACCGAAGCGTCAATTGGCCAATACAAGTACAATAATGCCAAGTTATTGACAGATATCCTTGCTGTCAGTATGACAAATAATGTCTGACATTTGGACCCGGTACCTTACGAAGGTACCATGATTTATGAAAAACCTCGCAACTTACCTGTACACCCAACGCATTTCAGTTCCACCATCTTTTCCGGAGCTTTTTCGGGTGAGGATCTCATTTCGGTATCGTGCACGGGTGCAATATTTACTTCCGTTTTCCCAAAAGAAAAAAAAACTGAACCACTATCAAACGAAAACCCAACCTGCACCACCTTTCGCTTCGTGCAGCGGAAAAACTTTTCCCTCCCGGTGCCAACATGTTTGCCCGGTTCATTCCGAGCGAAACTCTGCGTGCTGGTTTTGGGTTTGCCTGTAAAAGGACCAAATGGGGGCGCTTTTCCTCCCCGTTCGTGGCTTCAATTGAATTACTTTCGCTTATTTATTGCTGTCCTTGTGCCCGCCGTCTCTTTTTGCCGTCCCCGTTCCACCGGGCTCGTGCAGCGGACCGAAAGATAGATAAATAACTGGGCCGCGCATTCGGAAAGCAATCGCGTTCGTCCGGTGCGCCCTTCAGGCGATGCAACGTGAAGAAGCGGGAGCAACTTTTGCCCACCACCGCGTGTTCCGGGCTCATTTACTTCAGCCCGACAAGCTCCATCGGGAACAAAACACGAAACCAAGAACCATCCATCCAGCCCCACTTTGGCAAATCCGAATCGGGATGAGGAGCGCGCGCGACGCCGAAAAGTACGCTGTACGATTGCATACGAAATAAGTTGGTTTGACCGAAATTGAGCTTCTTCAGCTGGGGGCCTGGTGCTGGCGCTGCTGCCACTGTGTCCATTTCCGTCCGCGTGTCGCTTCCGAGCGGGGATGATTTTTTGGCGAATGTATTTTAATCAAAATATGTAGATTTTATTCGTACTTCTGCCGGGCTCGCCGACGCATTCTCTCTCTCTCTCTCGCACTCTCTCGCCCCAAGGATCCAGTTAACTTTACGCGACCTTCGAACTCTCCGTTTCGCGCGGCAAGAATAGCGTACTGTTGTTTATTTATGTTTACGCTACATTTGCCTCGGGATTCGGGTCGGGTGCGAGGGTTGCTATGACAAACAAAACCAAGAAAAACGTCCGACAGAGAGAAAAAAAAAGCATCACAAACACACCCACCAAATCTAGACGAACAGTAACGAACGCTTTCGTAGTCCTCAGTCCGTTAACGTCGCTTCGGATCGGCGTTGTGGTGAACCACGGGCGAAGAAAAACTTAAAACAGCGAATGCTTTTTAACTTAAAAGTTGCTCCTCCGTCGCGGAAAAGTTCGCCCGCTTAGATGCGGTAGTAGGATTAAATACATATTTTACCGTATAATTTATTTCACTTGCACTAGCGCAACACCGCGAGGAGAGCGCGAAACTGACAGCGAAAGTAAAATATAATCTCGTTACGAGCACCCGAGAGTCACCTTGCTTTCGGGGGGGAGGGAAAAAAGTTGCAATATTAGTACTAAAATATCCTCCTAATGGTTTTGATCGTCTCCCGCCACGCCCGGGATTAATCCAAATTCATACGCCCGCCGCTGTTACTGTGTGTAATATTTATGGAAATCCAGCTCGAGAGAAAAAGAGCACCGTTTTTCGCATGCAGCCTCCCGACCCGGTATCTCAGCAGAACAATACTAATGGGCGACAAACTAGGGCGCAGAAGACAGAACTCTAATCCGCTTTAACGAGCAAATTTTTCGCAGGCCCAGTTTTCGCTAAGTGAATAGAGAAAAACGAAATCGACACAAACAACCGGTTGGACAACATGTTGTTGTTCTTATATGCTCCACCCGGTTTTTGTCTCGCCCTGAGATGGATCGTCAAGGTTGCTGTGCAAAAAGAGCCCGAATGCGCAATTTCCTTCCCACTGCAAGAGCCGGTGGCCGTGGTTGAGAAGTATGTCGTGTCATCGTGTCACGTGTACGCCACGGTACATCGACACAGGCGTCAAATGTCTAGACATTGTGGCGCACGCCAGCCAGCGACGAAATCTTTCCCCTGCTGTCTCTTCGACTTGTTTTGCGGCGGTTGAAGACGGCGCTCGAAAGCCGCAAGATGCTGGTGAGCCTCCGGTGAGAGCGTGCGCCCGAACTGTGACGCCCTGCCGTTTGTGATGGCGCCAGAAATAAGTAATTTATGATCGCTGACCTAGTTAGATGCTTAGACGGTTAGAAGTCTGCGGCGGGAGGGACGACGATGGCCGAACATAAATGGTTGTTTATACATATTTATTCAATCGTGTAGCAGCGTGGGAAAAACAACACAGTGTACAATTTTGAAGTGATAAAGAGACTTTGTAATAATTATTATCTATTGTTTTTTTTTAAAGTCATTTCATAAACGTGAAGCTTGATTTGAAAAAAGAGACCATGAAAATAAAAGATTGAAGCAATAAATATGAAAGTTGAAATAACTAAAAGCACTTCACGAAAAAGCAGATGAGCGAACTGTTACAACCTGACTAATGCTACGCTCAAACTAACACTGACGCCGTCAGCAGACTTTTTAGGTATAAATAAAGTCAATGAAAACCAGACATGGCAAATCTAGAGAGTTACTTGAAGTTGTTTTCCAAGAAAGAAGACACAATATCCAAAATTGACAAATTATATTTGATATTGTTATGACCGACGCGAGTGTTCCCCAAATTTCTAACGTTTAAATGAGCTAACTGAATTACATCACACCAAATACACTAAGCCAGACACACAAAATACGCTAAAGCATAAACACTATCTGCTGGAGCAGGTTCAGACGATAGAATTGGCATGTTATCGTATCCTACGGAGGTACGATTTGAAGCCATAAAAACGAGCCCGGGCCAAAACTAAAGCGTCTGTTTAAATATCACAAACCAAATGGTTTCCTACCGATTCTATTTTGGGCCAAAATACAGAAACGGAAATCGTTTCCAGCTTGCATAACAGTTGAAATAAAACTTCCATCAAAAATGGAACTGGAGGAACGAGAGGAACACAACCATAGAGAGAAAACACATCTACCTTCAGCACTCAGCTGCATCGATCGGTCTCAGTTGGGTCTCGGGCACTACCGACAATGAGAATCTTTATCGCATCAACCTTCTCCACCCGTGCTTGATCCGCGCTTTAATTATAGCTTTTTGCATTAGTTACGATAAGGAAAGAAACGCCGCCGAGCACCGAACGTGACGTTGATGCATGATCATTAAGCACCGAAAACAACCGGAAGTACTGCCGAGCTAAGGCAATCCCGCTGAGGTAGCAGCGAAGAAACGAAACGTCCTTACGGACGGAAACCCCGACCCGGATGGGAAGGTGCAGGAGAAGAAGAAGAAGCACACACACACACAAACTACTAAAATGATAAATTATTTCTACCAGCAAGTTGAACGGGCCACTGCGGCCTGCATCACCCGTACGTGTATGACTTCCGATCCAACATCAAACGAGTCTGCGGTTCGAAAGCTTTCGAAATCGGGACCGGCGCAGCGACACGCATCTTGAGAAACAAACACACACGCACACTCCCATGCTAACCTCTTCAGACAGTCGGGCAGACCACCACCAACCACCCTCATCTTCCCAGGGTGATCAGGTACGTCAACTAATTGCTCCATACGATGGGCGTGAGCGTCTCATCGTCCTAGTAGGAAGTTGAACCGATCCATTGGGACACCGTAGAAACCAAACCGACAAGGATACACAGACCCCAGCAAACACCCACCAGGAAAAATAGAACAAAGCACGAGGAAGAAGACCCAAAAAAACGAAACGCGACGTCAGTAACCGATCTTGAAAACGATAATCAAACACTTTGACGCCTGCGCCCATGGACGGGGGAACTGCTGGCTGGGCCGGTCGGGTCCCGGTGCTCGTTGAGGTGTGATAAATCACCCGAGGCGGATCTTGGCGGTGCAAAGCCCGTGATGAGACGCGCCGTTTGCGTCAAACTGGATGGTAGTTCCCGCGAACGAAGCAAAAAAAAAACAGTCTATAGACTGACTTTTCGGGCTTGGTGGCCGAGTGAGGTGGGCGCGGATAGCAAAATTAGCTCGTCCGAGGTGAGTTGTCACGCTAGCGTCACCTCCGGCCGAGGAAGAGCCCGAACAAGTGCAGCTGATGGCCCGCCACTAATCATCATCATCAACAATTCGGAACGCTGCCCCCGATGACGCACGTTCGCAAGTCGGGCACAAAGCGTATAGGACGCGGCGACGGCGATGCGATGTTAATTCTCTGTAACAAATTGCAATTTAAGCTCGCGTCCACTAGACTTTCCGCGTTCCAGCTGCTCCGTTCCAGCTAACATCGACTTCACAGAGTGCACAGAGCCAGCATGTGTGCAGGCGTATCCGGTGATTGATATCCACGAAGTCGCCCCTAGCGACTGGCAAGATATCGACGATAACCCCAACGTTGCTGGCCCAAACCAACCTGCCAGTGTCTATGAGTACGGAGGCAAGTCTAACCTTGGAGTCGGCCGGAGATCGATAGGGTATCAACCGTGAGGGCAGACAGATGCACAGTTTGTGCCTCACCTACACCGGAAGCTCACCGTGGTGACTTTCAAACAAAGCAATTATCTTTTCATTTTCAGCTCGTTAATCAAATTAGGCCGACGCACTGACTAGCCTGTGCACTCTCGCCAGTGTCTATTATCGTATCGTTGCTCCACCCGGCGAGACTTCAGTACCGAAAATCGATCGGATGTGATGAGTTTCGCCACGACTCTCGGCACTACCCGTACAATCCATTTCTTCATCTCGTTCCACCCGGCAATCGATCAAAAAATAGGAGCACAGTGCGGCTTCCTTTGATATAGGTGCACCGCAGTTCCTGCTTTCAAATATGCCTCGTCGGATTGTTTGCAGCGAGAGAGAGAGAGAGAGAGAGAGAATAGCCCGCCGGATAACGCATCGAAACCGCACTGGCGGTGTTTAATTGATTTTCGCTTCCCGATAAATATGTAAATCCTTTATGACGATGACGATAAGTGAGAAATCGCGTTTTTTTTGCTCTTGTTACTGCTTTTTGTTGCTGCACTTCCGGGAGCTCATTACCCTTCGGGTTGCGCGATTTTAAGAGTAGCTGAAAGCATCCATTCATCGGCTCATACGTGCCCACCTCCCGACCGCAGACAAAATCCGTATTGATCAGAATTTGTATGTTTCGAATTCGCAAATGCCCGTTCGATGTATGATTCACGCGGTTGTGTGTTGTTTGCTTCTTCTTCTTAATATTTGTTTTATTCAAATTCTCCTTTATTTCACTGTTTACCACACACGACCCGCCGGGCATGAGCTATTGATTGATGGGTGCATTTAAAATTCCCATTCGTTATTGCTCTTTTCGCGTCAGTCCGAGCCGTTTAAATAACCCGCACGGTCACACGCAGTAAATAGAAAAGTGAGCAGACGAAGGGGACATTAATACCCGTCAGCCGCAGCAGCCAAGGGAGGTTCTATAACAAAATTTGCTATTTTTGTAGAATATTACATTTCATTCCTATCTTCATTGCGGTGGGCGATGTGATCGATTGCTTTTATCCTAACGTAATTACAATGAAATATAATAGCGCAAACCCAGCGAAGTATATTCTTGCCTTGGAAATAGGATCAAATAAATCATTCCTAGAAGGATTATTTGTCTTTGCATGTTAAAATAGCAAGCCGTTTCAAATGTCTCGCATAAGCTGGTAAGGTTTAAAATGATAACAATTAGAAAGAAGAAATATCATGTAGTATAAGTGCAATTATCATATCAAAAGGATTAAAGATAAAAATCATTTTTAATATAATAATTGAAGGTCACGAATTAAAAAACCAAAACATTAAAAAATAACTTAAAATCATTCTCCACCCAAACACTACAGCAAAACCACGCAGACAAGTTAACGTTTGCCTAAAAGTCATGTAAATCGCCGCCTAAAAATTGCAACTCAATTTCAATAAATAAAATTAGTTCGCACGCTGAGATAAAGAAGGCTGTCGCGGGTTTGTCGCAGAAACCAAAATACCAAACCATACCGCAACGCGCTCTCCCTTTCCGCGTAGCATGTTTTGCATTTTCATATTGATTAGTTCCCATCCCTGTCGCCACGTGTTTCTCCTCGTGCATTTCTTCCGGTCCAGGATGCTCGCGGCTCATCCCGGCGGCACGGTATATTTTTCCATTTTCCAATCATGCCCGATAAGCGCAAATGGAAGAAGAAAAAAATTAACTTCCTTCCTTCGCTTCGCTTGCTTTTGCTTGCTTTCGATCGACCGAAACCCGCCCGACATTTGCAGATGCCGATGGTGCTTCTACCGCCGGCGTGTAAAAATCTGAAGGAAATATTTCGCCTGCCAGCAAAACCCGGACGATTTTTCCCAACCATAAAACGACATCGTTTCATTTCATTATACCGGCCTGCATCCCGCAGGCGAAATGGGGTTCGTGCCCCGGGTGCTTGCCTGAACGAAATGGAAGAAGAAATGCGAGAAAATCCTCCGATAACGCTATTTTGTGCCCCCTGTTTTTTGTTGCTTCACTCGAACAAATCAATGCCCTTGGAGTAGTGAATGAAACTACAGCCCGGGCGGAAAAAGTGGCAAACTGAAAAACCGGGTCAACCTAAAC
Organism: Anopheles cracens; assembly: GCA_002091845.1. Lineage (NCBI taxonomy): Eukaryota > Metazoa > Arthropoda > Insecta > Diptera > Culicidae > Anopheles > Anopheles cracens. The sequence goes on from KZ069888.1 coordinate 98,739, forward strand.
AGGATCAGCACAATAACCAGGCAACAAACCAA
>KZ069888.1:100277-118500 GCA_002091845.1 Anopheles cracens
CGATGTGCCCTTTGTTTTTTTTTCGCTCTCTCTCTCTCCATTTGCTCTTCCTTTCAACATCGTTTCATTTCATTGTCAGTCGGTGCCGAAATGTAGTACAGCTGTCAAGTGCATCCTTTTCTCGGTCGGGTTCGGGTCGGGCGGACCTACGCGGACCCTCACAAAGACCGGACCGGTGCACCATAGCTCACCGCCAGAAGTCATCAGCCGACATTCAAAGAGCACGCGCTTCGCAAACCCCAAAAACGGTAGAAAAGAAAATCGGCCATCCCAGACGTAGACGTGAGCAAACACGCACACACACACACGCCCGATGAGTGCGGAATGCAATCAAAACTTTTTCAATTTTGCGCACCTCCGGTATGCGACAGCAGGCGGTTAGTTACGGCCGGGAGTAACATCTTCGATCCGCATCTCATATCGTTCGGCGATGGGGTTTGGTGGGTATCGAAAAACTTTGATGACCGTATCGTTACGACGCCGTGGCAGACAGGGTGCGCTCACCAATCGGACGGAAGGGGGTGTTTGGTTAGCTCGGTCGATATGTTTTCTAACCAAGCACTAATGAAACTACACCTAAACCGAGCAGCTCAGCAGCTGGCGGCAAGCAATGTAGCTTCGATTTTGTCGCACGACCGACGTCCTGTTTTACGCTCGGCGAAGTGCATCTTGACTACTGATGAAATATTCATCACACCGGAGATGCCTGCCGGAACCGAGCCGGCAATGGGACGTACAATTGTCCCGGGCTGGTGTACGTGCCGCCGTGCGTTGACATACTTCTGGCACTGCACCGCTCTGCTGCAACTAGGAAACTATTGATGAAGCGAGAGCGGAATGGACGGGCGCCATGACCATGAGAAAGAGTCAATACCACCAGCGCGCACAGTGGGTAACTCTTCTTAAAAATAAACGTATCAATCATTTTCGAAGATTATTGCGATCTCTGAAATCGTCGTTTCAGCTAACGTCATCCACTGTAAACAATACATTACTTAAACATTTGTGAAAATCTTTCCAATATCTTTGAAGTAATAGATATAAGACATCTTCCGCTTCAAAGCGTATAGGATGAAACAGCCCAGCTTTATCACTTTTTTCACATTTTTGACCTTTAAGTCTTAAAAAAATAGATTGAGTTTACTATTTTTATAGGCATATCATGAAAGAACTATAAATTATCTTTCCAAAATGGTCGTTAGTATAGAATTGCGGATATTAGTTTGAGAGATATCTCAAGTGGCAATTATACAAATTAACGCTTTACGTTTTCTACACAATCTAATTAGGACTATGACAGCTGTCAAACTATCTTCGTAGTTTGTCAACTTAGAGAGCAAATATATTGATCACTCCTCACTACAGCGGTTGAGTTTGAAGTCGAAATAGCACGACTGTAAAGTCCATATTTGTATCCTCCACCCAGCCAACTTCCCACTGTGCAACGTCCAGCTTCCAAGCGCAGGAGCGTGGTGGAGTACTACCGAGAACCCGTTCCCAGCAGAACTTCCGCCATGGTGACGTTTCCGCACTCGATCAATCAGTATCCAGCACACCAGACCAGAAGAGGCCTATCAATCAAAATTGGCCCTAAAATAACGAGGCGTCCTCTTCGAGGCGAACGGCACGCGGGAAGGCGGGCGTAGAATAAATACTCTTTTCTCGGATGGAGATGAGCGTAATGCAAAAAAAAAATCAATAACACCAGAACCTTAACCGATCAATCAATGATGATTCAACATTCCAACCACAAACATACCCAGCACATCGAGAGATGCCACTCGATCGATAAACCCGTCCGGAACTTCAGGCACATTTCGGCGAATTGCTTATTGTTTCATTTGCGCGCGCGCGTCATCGTCGTGCCACTCGTGGCGTGCCTGAAACCGACGAATGGTAAGGTTACTAAAACACCACCGAGAGCAACATACCCCGGTCAAGTTGATAGGCCGAAGCGGTGTCATTAGGCGATCGTAAAAAGCGTTGCGGCGTGCGAAAACAAACTCGGAGCAAACATATTTTTCATGCCGGCAGAAAAAAAAACCCGTCCAATAATAACCTATTCGCTAGAGATTACGATCGTATGATCTCGTGAATTTTTGTCCCTCCCCAAACCGAAAACCCAGCCTGTCTCTATCCATTTTTATACGGTCCATAACGAACGCTAGCAGCGAACGATGCACGGCAGCGAATATGGTGGAGATGATGTACTAAAAAACAAACGCATCACAATTTCAGCGCATAGCTGAGCTTTGTGCTTTTATTTTTATTTTTTTCTGGTCCTCCTCTCTACTATCTCCTTCCGATGTTGAAACGCGTCGTAAAATTCAAACCAAACCCAGCAGCTCGGCTGCAGTTTGTCGCGTACGCGATTGCGCGAAGGACGCCCCGGAATCTCGTTACACTGATGAGTTTGCGTGTAATGGGTTTAACACCCCAGCGACGGACCGGTCTCCCACCGGAGCTACCCGTCGATGAGCCGTACAGGGATACGGCTGGAGGATAAAAGCAAGTCCTCGATTTCACGCGAGCGAGGACACGAAAACCCTCCACACTCTGGCTTCATGCTCGCTCTGTACGCGGGGTTAAATTTTTCATCAGTAAAGAAAACTCTCTACACAAACACACACACACACAATTTGTGTCGGAAAATTCCGTCCGTATGATGCAACGCCGCAACACGAGCCGGGACTCATCAGCTAAGGGTAGATAAAATGAGATTTGAATAAATGATTGAAAATCCCGCGAACGTGGGAGTGTGATCGCAACGCAAATCTCGTGCCGCGTCACGCTAAATGGTGCCGGTTGCGATGTGGCCGTGGTGTTGGGCCGACATCTCTCACACGCACGCACACACACACACACACACCCATGAAAGTCTATATGAAATAAGAAAGCAGCTGCCGGCAGTGGAAGATTTTATGGGTCACAAAAATGGGAAGCAGCTTCTTTTTTTGTGTGTGCATGGTATTTTCCAAAGCGTTTTCGTGCATAAAAATACTCACACACGCTGGCGTCGTGAGCAGGCGTCGTTTCCTTACGGCGTTATGCAACCCTCAAATCCAAAACACACGCATCGCATAAACCAAAACGAAGGAAGCGCGTCCCTTCGGTACGCACATACCCATAAAGTCCTGCAGAGTAAGAAACCAGCACCGGCTTCTTACGGCTCGCTAAGAAAACCAAACATTCAACCGTACGTAACTGCAGCGCTGTACCCGGCACAGACTTAAAGCTGCGTGGGAAGCGAGGCTCCAAAGCCGGAAGTTGTCTGCTGTGCGTTGGGTGGGGAAGAAGAACGCCCATCAAAGGGAGCGCGCAGTGCTCATAAATAATGGCGAACGTTTACGGTCACTGCCTGCAAATGAGTGCTCGTTAGCCGTTGCCGATGCAGGTGCGGAGTGTATCGGGTGAAAGGCACAACAATTGCATAGGAAGCACGGAACGCGCGAGTATGCAAAACGGGGTTTCGCGTTTCGCGAAATCCCCCACCGGAGGACGGCCCACAAGAAGAGCCGGCGTGATGCTCAATTTCAATCCGACCCATTTTCCATTCCGCCATTGCCCTGGCCGTACACGGTACGTCGCCATATTATTTATGCTCACATGGAAGGACGCTCGCAGAAAGCCCTCATTTGCCACATCTGCCAGCCTTCGTAAAAATAAAACACACGGAACGGAACCGAAGCAAAACAATCCAACATTATTGCAGCGATTTTTACTACCTCCCACACACACACACGTGCACTTCTCGTCTACATCGCTGGTTCAACAAATAATTACACAAATCAGTCCTCCCGCTATTAGGAGGATAATGGCAAACGAAAACAATAATAATCATCAAACTCGTCCCGGGCTGCTGCGCAGCGGCCCGTGAAAAAAGGGTTTCTTACCCTCTACCGGTCGATGGGAAAATGTGCCACACTTCGCAGGTGATGGGCCACGCAGGATCGGCCGCCGATGGATTTAGGAGCGGGATTTAGCAGCTCCTCCGCGCGTTGGCGCTCGTCCCAAACGAACCACCCGCGTGTGGGCAGATCGATTTTATCCTTTTCTTGCGTGCTAGAGCGGTCGTGCTTCGTTTGCCGCTTTGCCGAACGACAAAAGACAATCCTGTGTGGATTTGTACCGAGCCCCGGCACGGACATACATACGCATACATATGTAGGTGCTATTCTTCCGGTCCAGTTGCCCCATCGGAAGTCCGTCGGGCGTGCCTGCATGGGCGTAGGAGCGCCACAACAGCGGGCCGATTTGTGAAAGGGCGAAGAAAATTGGATACTCGTTAATGGGTTCTTGTCGGTGTTTTGTCGAGGTATCTTCCTCGAGAGGAAGCTCAAGGGTCCTTACCGTCCCACTGGAGCCGGTATCCATCTTTGTACCGCTGCAGGATTAAACCGGCGTAAGTGTGTGTGCGTGTGTGAGTGTGTGTATTCAATCCGGCACACACGAGATCCTTTCATGCCCGCTCTAAAACAATCACTTCGAAAGGACGGGTTGGAGGATTAAATTGTTTTTCCAAAGTTTCGGCTCCGTCTTTAACCCGCGATCTCAAAGATGCTCATCATCGAAGCGTCCCGGGCAAGGAACGTACCCTTTAGGCAAAAGATCTCAAACTTCCGGCCAGATGTGCTAATCATTTCGCTTAAGTGTAGTAATCTGTTTATACTCCGAAGTGCTCCCCGTGTGCCCAGGCGACACCCAACAACTCTCCAACATATCGTTCACGGTGGTCGAAACTATTTGCGGGACGCACCGGCACGGCTGGATAGTTTCAAGCGTACGTCGCCTCGTACAAGCAGTTTCGAGAGCAGTTGTTTTGCTCTGCCTTGTATGTAAAGCAAACAAAAGGGGCCGACTTGCCGTGGAACCGACCGTAACCGTGGATGTACCCGGTGCGCGACCAGCGACACACGCGTATGATGATCGGCAAACACGGCGTCTAAACTTTGACCGCAGTGGATGCACGAAGCTGTGCGCCCTTCGCGGCGCACATACTTGACCCCAAAAACGGGGATTACGAAATTATTGTCTACATTTTTGTTCGAATTTGGATCACACGGGTGTCCTGGAGTGTTTGCCGTGAAACTTGAGAGTGCCAACAACCGCGTGGTGGAGCGATTCTGTGATGATAAAACTTTTCAGCGCTATGCAAATATGAAGCAAGCGAGAACAGTGGTTTGTGGTTGTAGTATACAGTGAGGGCGACACGAAGGACGCCGCTGCAGTGCGTATCGAGATTTTGAGTGGGCATATCTTCCAAACCAGACGGCCGAATGCGATGAGATTTGGGAGCTTTGATGGTTTCGACATGCAGAATACAGATCCATAATGATTTTTATATTGGCATCTATGAACATTGATTGAAGTTTGTTTCAATTGATTTTGAAAAACGTAGTTCCATATGTCCCATAAAGCCTATTTGTTACAGAAGTAATAAACAAGCTTATTAACTGAAAACCTAGATCAAACTATCCTTTTTCAACACGAATGCAATGTCAACTTCATCCACCTTAAATAAAAGCAACGAAAATTAACACAACAACCATCTAGCCTAGTCTAAAAGACATAACCCAAAACTGGGGCACTACATCTGTACCTGTTCACCGAATCGCCAACAAGGGGAAATATTTGCGGCTTTTCCTTCGTCTCTGATGTAATGCGAAATGGTGCCGAGCTCATTCCAGCAGAAAACCCCCGACTGTTAACTGCTGGCAACAATACATCTTATTACACCTAACTCCAGCAGCCTGTTTGCCTCACCGGTTCACACCTCACCGGAGACTCTGTTGATCAGGGTGAAAAGAGTCATGCTTTCAAATTTAGTGTCCCGGCCGGATCGCACACAACCACCGACATGTTTGCGAGACGGTTTGCACGAGAAAAGTTCTCGACCTTGAATAATGCTAACCACACCACGGACCGGACATCAGCTACCCGAACAGGCTACCGACCGAGGCGAATCCAATCGTTCCACTCACTGCACGGTCGTATAATGGTACGATCGCCGGCCGGTGCATGACGCAAATCGGTCGATATTTCCTGAACCTTTACTTTTTCTTCTCCGCTTCTTCGGGTGATAGTTCTGTGCAGCTGTTATGACACCTCTTGCCGACAGGGGCGCTCGTGTTTGTCCTGTTGCTGATGTGAATTAGATTGAATAGGCCTTCGTTAGTGTTACCGTATTCTAGTGGCTGTATAATGCGAATCAGTATGAATTTCCTATCAATTAGAATTGACAGCAATGATTTATGTGCATTCAGCTACTTCCCATTTCTGAACGCTAGTTTACATTCTCAGAAGCAAGTCTAGAAATAGATATCACTTATTTGCATACAGCAGATCATCGAAGTTCTCCACTAAGCAGCTGCTCCCGACCAAGGTAAACATTTGCATACACGCACAAAAGATGTACCAAACAATATCACGCATATCAACATCAAATCATAAATCTTACAGAACGATTTAATTGAAAACTGTTGATTTACAACCCGCAAACAGAAGATCGCGACTGGGACCAATCATGACACCAGCACATGAGGATCAACGAAGTCAGCACCAATAAGGGCACGGAAAACGGTTCACTACCTACCCCGGAGTCCGTCTGCTTATAAATCGCCTTCCGATGGCTTATTAATTGAAACCGAAAACGAAAAAAAAAACAACAACGTCCAGTTTTTATAATTTCTGCTGTCAACCCCAAAGCTGTCTGGCGCTTCTCGGATGAAAATAAATGAACGGAAATTAAATTTCCTCCTGGGAGGCTATATTTTGTTTTACTCTTACCATCCCCTCACTTCGATCGCCATACCGATACGCCACGCTGCGTTGGGCGGTGAGATGGAAAATGTGTGAATTATGTTAAGATAATCACGCGATGAGTGATCGACCCCGACGGAGCGCTCGATACGTGTGGCATTGTACGATGCCTATGGGACGCCACGACGCTTCCGGACAGACAGAGTGTAGCTGCTGATGCTGTGACGTATCGGAAGTCATTAAAGAGTATCTAAAACACACAGAAACGCCGTGTTTCTCTCAAACGGATCAGTGTCATTCGATCGCCGTTGGATACATTTGGCAAGAAATTGGCGGGCATCAACGTCAAACTGGCGATTTATACTGCCAACACGTGGGTACACTGATTTTGTTTTGCCCAACATGTTTTTGACTGCCCATTAGTAAGATTGGCAAAATACGATCGATAGCGACTCATGCTGCCCATTTGCGCGTGCGCCTCACTCATACCGCGCCAACTTAACGGCATCCGGTGAGATGACAGTACCACATACCCCCTTCAGGTAGCTCAATCAATGGAATGACTTTGCTTTTACTGCTTGTTTGATTTCTCCCCCCCAGGACGTTGCGGACTATTCGCCAACACCACCTGCGCCGGCGCATTAGCACATTCCATTAACATGTATTTAGATCGATAGACCCCGATGGCGATGCGATTGATTGCCGTGATGTTGGGTTTGATGACCTGATCTAATCACACACTCCGTGTCCACCGCAGAGTGTTTGGTGAGCAATTTTTACTGCCGACACGTGTCATTGTGTCGCGCAGCAATGTGTATCATGCCACCTCGAAGGCAACGTACGATATTTAGGCCCGGTAGAGCCGCTGCGTTGTAAACAACATGTACTCCAGATCCAGATTCGCAGATACGCAGCAATGAGCAGAGCAGGGACGCTTCCTGTTTTTGATTTTGTTTGCATCAAAGGTCTAAGCAATAAAAAATCCTAATGAAAATGATTAATTTTATGCTCCACTTATTTGTAGGCCAAAAATCTACTCCTAGCACGATGAAGGTTAAAAAACAAACAAACATAGGAAAACAGGAAGCGATGATCGTTCTAGAAAAATGAGCCTATCATTAAGCCTCGATCCCTACCAATCCCAGTCCCTTTGTGAGGGCAAATCACATAGTTAATGAGGCGTGGTGCATAAATTAAACCCGCCCTTATCATGCAGCACGTTGTCACGAGGCGTCTTTCTGACACCCTTGCTTCTAATTGTAATAAATCGCTCCATCCGCCACCGAGACATTACTTCACACTTGTAATGGCTGCAGACAGACTGAAGAAATGATCGGTGATCAGAAGAAATGACCATGTTCTCTTCAAGCCCAGACCAAACCCAGACATACCGTCGGACAGACATGTCGGCGTGAAGATTCATTCGTTTGCGCATCAAACACCCACCGTACGCACATCGCCCTATCCTGCTCACACTCAGCGAGATACGGGAAACTACACTTCTGCCTCCCCTCATCGAATGATCGATTCGATCTGGTGACGTCCCTCCGTCTCATCTCCCGTACCGAGCGCGCGAGCGCACACACCATCTTCGCCAACGTCGTCGTGTCGAGGGCCTCACTTAATTGCCCATTTGATGGGGCTTAGCCAAGACAAATTTTTGGTCCCCCTGCGCGCTCATATTTCATTCCCTCTCCCGACTGGTCGACCGGCGCTCAAGTGTCTCGAGTGTAAACGTCGCACGACACGCAGACGCGTGTAGCGCACACGCTCGCCCCTTCAGCACTCATGTCTGAAGTTTTCCAAGACTCACGTGATTTATTCCACAGCGCGCGCGAGCCTCTCAGTTGGCGGTTCAAAGCGTAAGCATGTGGTCGCAGCGCGTTTAGGGCCTGGTTTCGGACTGACTTCAAAAGAAAAGCGAAAGCAAAAACCTAGTTCCCACCGCGATGATGCGCCGTGCTAAGCGTGTGTTGATTTGGATTCTTACATTTTCCACCAGTCTCTCTCTCTCTCTCTCACGCTCCATCTATGCCTTCTGCATGTAAGGCTGACTCAGGTCGATGGTACATCCCCAGTTCGAGACAAGACCGAGACAAGCAAACACAGCCACAGTACGTGCGGTGCCCATTGACGTCACCCGGGTCAACACACCGTGTAATGCGCGTTTCCCGCATCCGACCGAACACGCTTTCCGCGAGCAGGGCAAGGCCGACGGTGGTCTCGGGGCGGCCACAGGAAGCTGCTGTTGGCTGTTTTGTCTCAGCGGCAAAGACATTGGGCTGATAGTAATAACAGCTTCCTCAAACCGATCGCTTCCTGCTGCCATCGGCCGCATCGTAAACAATCGACTGTTGCTTTTCTTCGCCTGCGAATGTGCATGCCCGGGATCGGGAGACCCCAAAATGGATTAAACCGTCGTGAACCTACCAGCAGCGGGCAAGGTCAGCCCCAGCGGTGCGCCAACGTGCCGTGAGTTCATTGAAACAACGCTTGATGGAAATTGCTTTAATCAATTTTTAACATGACTGGCAGAAACCAAAAACACACGCGAACACACACACACACCTAAACACGAGCATGATGAGGCAGATCGTGCGGTTCGGGCCGTCCGTTAAAGGAGATCGAAATAAGCGTAATCGATTCATTCGGTGGATTGTTCTGCAAATTAAACCACCTCGATTGCACCCTATTTTATTAATGATCGCTAGAAACATCAAAACACGTACCGTTTGCTTTCCTGTGCGATTAAATTGCGCCCATCTGCGTAATGAATTTGATAAGCATGCAGCCCGCCCTCATCATGAGTCCGGTTGAGTCTCAATACACAATTTCCTAGCGTTGAAGGCGTTCCGGGAAACACACGTGTCCTCCAACAACCGCACCAGACATACCTCCTAACAAATGGCTTTCGGGGCCATCGAGGAGATCTAATCGTTTTATCTACAGCTTTTTTCATCCTCCATGTTTCTCGCGTCACGTTCGACACGTTCTTGGTTCCCCGAATAAGGGAAGGTTAACATGGCGACGGACATTTGAACATTATTTTAATTTCGGTAGCTTCCACCCCAACACAGCGTGTGCCCTGCAACTCGGTGCGGTGGAGCGAACAGGACAGCACACGAAAGCACCTTCAAGGAATCGACACAGAAGGGACAAAACAGCACCGCCAACGAGCCACACGATTCGCCAAATCCCTGCGCCGTACGAAACACAAACAGCGAACGGCGAAACGGCGCACACCGCGCGCCTAGACGTCACCCGAAAGACGAAAGACTTCAACGGCCGAATCGGCGACGAACGGGCCCGCGCGCGCACACGGTGAAAACTCAGTTTTGCGTGCCCGTGCGGCGACCGCACGGTGCAGTCGACGGTGATCGCTGAACGAGTGAACATCTACATACGCGGTGCGCGGTTGCGGTGCGCCGGTAGTGATTGGAGTTTTTTCACCGTGAAAAACTTCCGACTTGGAAGTAGACGAGCACATCAATTGAGCGATCGTGCACAATCGTCTAGAAGGTGTTGCGCGAGTGTGTGTGCACGTGCTCCAAGTTTCACCGTGAGAATACTAGAAAAGGTGTGAAAATCGTTTAAAATAAATATCACCTCGCTCAACAAACAGGCTACTGTGCCGTAGGCGTAATGCGAGATAGTGCAAATATGTGCGAATTATCATGCTAATTTCTAACAACAATGTATGGAAATTTTACTTCTCTACTGCCACTACTGTTGCTACGCCAAGAAGTCCACGACCTCAACACAATTGTACGTACTAATTGTGCCAATTGTGCCAAAAGCTGAAGCATGCGGTCTTTTGTACACAAAGTAATGCCTCACGAAGAAACTAAAACACACCGAGAGGTATATTTTCCCTACTGCGAACATTCAATGACAGGGCCTCGAAAGCATCAGATCTGCGATTCTCTCCTACGGACCAGAACGAAAGATCGGCCAAATGCAGATGCATTTTTGATCTATTGGAAACGCAACGCTCGCTGTCCCTGAGCCTCTGTCGGACCGGCTGGCGTTGCAAAAATGCATGCAAAGCTGCCGTGTTATACAACCAAACCCATTACGCGCAGATTTGTGTTCGTTCGACGTTAGCAAACAGTACCAGTAGAAGTGAGCAGGCCAGTAGTGTAAAAAACAGGGTTTTAAAAATAGGTTTCAATTAGTTCCATTTGGCGCCTGGCACGGCACTGCATTCGTGGCCGATCGTAGCTCACGGTTGCTTCCAGCCGAAAGCATCATCCCCTTCCAGCGATCGTCCGATGTTCCAAATTCAGTTTCCGTTTTCGTTTATCTTATCACGGCACTCGCATCGCAGGTGTATGTAATTTGCGTCATACTTTCCTCAAGTCTGCGTGTTCCGCGAGTACGGGAGTGTGCTGATCTCCTTTTTTTCTTTCTCTCTCTCTCTCCCTCCTATCTTCAGTTTTTACCCCACGTTTGCGTTCGTGTAAAGTGTTTGGCCATGGCCAATAGTGTGAACCACCGCATCCGGCAGTGAATATGGCAATCGTCAATCGTTAAGGCGGCGATATGCGCTCCACGTAGTTACTGCGCACATCAATCTTTTTGTCAAATTGTCAAAAAACAATCGGGCAGGAAAAAAGTTGTAGTTAGTGAAGTGTGTGCGCGTGTGTTTTAACGTCCGCCTGGTACGTGAAAATTAATGTCCACGTATGTGAGTACGGCTGTCAACAGTTCGAAAGCGGTGAATAGAATTCCAAAGCCAAACAGTGTCGTAAGCAAGCGAAGTACGCGCAAACATCGCCAACAGGGTTACGTCATAGTGATAACGCTTGTTTCGTGCTCGTGGCTGTTCCTATCACATCCACGTAGGAGCGAAATCTTCAACTATCAGGAAGCACGGAACACGTAATTGCCCCGAAAATTGAACCATTTTCCCATGCACAAAAATGGCGCGCGGAGCGGTTTTGTTTGCGCTGCTTGGATCACTGTTGCTGGCCGGTTCGGCCACAGCGGGAAACTCATTCGCCGGAGCATTCCAGAGTAAGTTACCGCTGGTACTGCGCGTGTGGTGCGATGTGTGTTTAATGAGCATGCTCATGTTTGCATCCTAAAACTGTTTTTCCGCACTACCCAAAGGCCCGATAAAATGTTAAATGTGTTTTCTCTTGTGCGTGTGTTCCAGTGGAGGAGTACCTCAAATTTCCGCCAGTTTTTCTGTACGACGACTTCGAAGATTGCCGCCGGTGGTATCAGGATGAGTACGTTTATTGCATCGTAAAAGCACCCCTGACGCCGGACGACACATCCGCGCTGTGGAGAAACCTTTCCGTAAGTAGTAGCACAGGCGCTCGAAACGCTAGTCCTGACTACTAACGTGTGCGAACCGGGGATCGGCAAACATTGGGGGTGTGTAGTATTTTTCCAGCGATTATCACCACTACGACCACACGGTGCTGGAGCGGGGCGTGTGCGTGCCAAAGTGCCAGGATGCCATCATACAGAACGCGACCGAAAGTGGGCTGGATCGGCTTTCGCGCGAAGATATGATACATCGGTGTATCAGTGCGGAAATAACGCCCCACTATGCGTTGAGTGTGTCTAGCGACATACGCATTCGACATTGTTACTCACGGAGCACGGAACGAATTCCTTACGGTAATGGATAGATACATTCCGGTTAAGTTCTGTTCAGGGCGTTGAGATGCAGTTTTGGGTGTCCACAGTTTTGTGAGTTGTCTATCAAGTTCTTTGTGAGCCTGTGAGAACCTTGCCAATGGATACAAGATAGATGAGTGCACCTCTTTGGAACGAATCAAGTCTCGAAATCTCTAGACCTTCTAGGATTTGGCATATAACCCAAAGTATGGATAACAGTCAGTAAACTCATCAGCATTGCAAAAAAAAAGTTATTTAAATTATCATCTCCACTACTCAATTCCAAAACAAGTATCTCATCGCACTGTACAGACCACAGAACCGTCGCCAAATCAATCCTTTCCGCCCAACTAACCAGATCTGCGTTCCACGAAACAGATTGGCTAGATGTGCTGTTCTTCGTAGTCGCCGCCGCCATCATCGCACTGGTCGTCGGCTCCACCGTGTACGATCTGCACCAGCAGGTCAAGCAGAACTTTCCGGACGACTACTTCTCGCGTAGCTCCAAACAGGCACACCAGCGGCTGCTGACCGCCTTCTCCCTGCCGCGCAACATCCGCCGGCTGAAGGAACCGATCCACACGCAAACGCGCGTCGATCTCGCCTGCTTCGAGGCGTTCCGGTTCGTGCAGACCTTCCGCGTCATCTTCCTGCACGTGACGATCGCGCACCTGAAGATCCCGCAGCGCAACCCGGAGTACCTGGAGCAGCTGCAGCACGGTGCCTCGCTGCAGACGTTCATCGCCGAGTTCCAGAACTACGTGCAAACGTTCTTCACCATCGGCGGCATGCTGATGGCGATCAACTTCCTCGACCACGTGCGCAAGAACCCAACGTTTCGGCTGGCGTACTTCGGCGACCGACTCTGCCGGCTGATGCCGACGTACGCGCTCATGATGCTGCTCGAGGCGTCCGTCATGCGGCACCTGATCGATGGCCCGTTCGGCGAGCAGTTCATCGGCGAGTCGGCCGAGAACTGTCAGCGCTGGTGGTGGGCGAATCTACTCTTCGTCAATAACTACATCGCCTGGGATCGACCGGTAAGTGTGCTATCTGTACGATTGGAACCAGAACCACTTGAATCATGCATCTCCAATACTCCCACAGTGCTTTATACCGTCGTGGTACCTGGCCACGGATCTGCAGCTGTTCGTGTTCGGTCTAGCGATCATGATGCTGTTCTGGAAGTGGCCCTCCACGAGGCGATACATTTTTGGCGCCATCTTCCTGTACAGCGTGATCATCCCGGCGGTCGCCTATCTGCTCTCCAACATCACACCGGTCATGACGGTGGACATGAAGGACACGGAACAGTACATCCGCGGGCAACGGTTCCAGAGCGTGCTGTACTTCCCGTTTCACCAGAACACCGGCATCTACTTCATCGGCATGTTGGCGGGCATCGTGTACCACCACTATCGCGATCAGCGCAAGGAGCTGTTCAAAGTGGCCGCCTTCCGCCAGCTGGCCCAGTTCAGTGGGCTGCTGTACGTCTTCTCGATGGCTTCCGTGTCTTGGGTGGTATCGAACCTATCCTGGCTACCGGCCATCTGTCTCGCGGCGTACGCCAGCGCTTTCAAACTGAGTTGGGGTCTGTTCAACACCGTTCTGCTGTTGGCGTTAGCGCTCCTCCATCGTCACCACTGGATCAAAATGGCGCTCAGTCATCCCATCTTCCGCGTGCTCGGTAAGCTCGGCTACAGTGTCTACCTGCTCCATTTCACCGTGATCGTGCAGGTGTACGGCCGCGAGAAGGCACCCATCTTCAGCAACGAACAGATCGTGACGGGCTATACGGTCGAGGTTCTCTTCTTCAGCTACATCTTCGGCACGGTCCTATGCGTGCTGGTAGAGCTACCGACCGGAGCAGCGCTCAAGGAACTGCTGGAACCAAGCACACCGCGCAAACCGTCCATCAATCAGGTGCACACGGCACCGGAACCTCTCAGTGGCTCCGGAGCGGGCTCGACCACACCAGCGGTGGCCAACACACCGGTTCCCGCGCCGGAACCACCCGTCATGTCGAGTGCGAGTGAGAGTCGCTAAATTCGCTAGTGAAAGTGCAATTGTGATAACACAGAACATGAACTTCTGGTTGAACTTGCGAATCGATCTGCACGGATTGTCCATATGGTGCGCACAGATGTTCAAGTTTTGGGAAGATGGATAGTTCGAAATGAACCGACGAGGGACTGTGCACATTGCAATGAGAGGATGATAACTCTATGTATTGTTCTTCCACCATTCATCATCTATGTCCAAGCAGGTGAATATCAAAGTCGAACAAACTCGTCCGTCCGTGTTCGTTGGCGCCTCCACTTGTCCGGCGTAGGTAAATTCGCAAGGTTAATCTGTTTCCGTATATTTTGAGACTGACGCGACATCCGCTACCGGCCACCCCCGGCCCCGGTACGGGGGAAGCCTCTCGTAAACCAAGCCCTCTGTACAAAAGCAAAACAAACCATAGCAGTAAGCCACGACTAGCGTTGCGGGTCGTTAAACAAAAGTATTCGTTAGTTTTTAGCAACTGGTTTTAGTCCATCGTGCCTGGTCGGATGTGTGCGAGAGTTCGGTGTGTGTATATGTGTGTATGTGTACTATCGGGCACGGACATTAGGGTAGAGGTTTTCATTGCTTTTACGAATATTGTTTTTATTTTTGTTTTCCATCCTCCAAAAACGGAGATGTAGGCTAGCTCTACCGGTTCGGATGATCTTGTGCACTACCGCCTTAGATAACGCATTGTGGAATAAATAAACCGTGAACGACAACATTTGAAAAAAAAATCATTCATAGAGAGCTGATGACGGGTTTTTTGTTGTTTTCTAAGGGTAAATCTGGCTGCTTGTGTCAATTACAAGCACGACACACACATTACGCTAACCTTTGAAGCTGTTTAACCTCGGATGCACCTCACGAGCGTGTTCTCTTTGTCAATAAATCTGCGATGTACCACTCATCATTCTCCACGTACAGAGGTATAATTATCCATACCATTATCCAAGTCACACGAACTTCGCGCTCTGGACATGTGGACACGATTTTCCAACAGAATTTCATTCATAAACCAAATGAACTGTCCGGTGCCATGTGTTACCTACATTCGCTTGATTGTATGAACCACGATTGCATTGCGTGCAGGGTGCGAATCAAATGTGTGTATACCAAACAGTCGAACGACATGCAGATCTTCGTTTGGTACGCTTCAGTAGCAGCGTACACTCAACGTTCCGCGTCAAAGAGCATTGTACATAGATCATGATAAAATTTCAAGGCTTTCTTGTATATCCTTATCGGATAAAAATCTTTTTATTGGATCTTATACATACATAAAGATCAAAACATGCAAAACATCTACAAATAGTCAGTCATAAATACAAATTGAGAGTCATAAATAGATTTTGCTAAAGCTTGCTAATGCCTTTACCACTAATATCGATTGATAGCCGTCTTCAAACGCATATGTTAAGAATTTCGTTCTCTGGGATTTCCCGTACAAAAACGCTAGCGTCGCAACAACACGGATTTTTGGTGCTTTTTAAGCCGTACAAACCGGCGTGCCATAAATCAACGAGAACATTAATCAGCGCACAAGCAAAAGTGTTACACCGTCGCTAATGTCTTCATTATCAACCGGCTAACCAATTAGACCGACAAAAAAAAGCATCCAACTAACAAACCGAACCAAAAAAAAACGGGAACAAATAGCTACCCTTACGACCAAGGCCACCACAACAAGCGGGCAGCTACGGCATGAAGCCGAACTATTATAATTAATCCTTTCCACAAGTGCTACAAGTCTTCTGTTCCCAAGCCGCACCACGACGCACCGGTGATGCTGTGCCAAAATGAAGTAAGGACGCTGAACGGGCGCGTTCGGCGACGTCGGTGCGAGAGCAGCTGATTGTAAACGATTGCGTGCCCCAACCCAGCGACGCCGGGGACCAGAACGAGACGTCATTTCGTGCAATTTACAATAGAAAGTGCTCGGCCGAAATGACAACCGTAACTAATGTGAAAATAATCACTCACTCCAAGCGCGCTCTGCAAAACGGTGCCGGAGTCGCTCTCCGTGGTTTCGGTTCGTTCTGCTGGCCCGGGCCCCGGTAAGGCAAGAATACGTTTCCTGTTTGCCGGAGTCGGATCTCGCAATCGGACCGATCGTCCGAGCTGGCGGTCTTTGAAGTGGCTGTTTTTGCTTCGTTTTGTTTGACTCCATCTATCCAAATGCCACCAGGGACTGGAGCGTGCAGCAATCCCATGCGCACGATCGATGAAAGATAGCGCCGTCAAGGTGCCTCCCCCCGGAGGGTGGACCGAATTAAGAGCCAAAAGGCTGAGCATGATTGAGCTGTGGGCACATCATTAGTCGGGCGCTGGGTGTACGTGTGTTTGTACAGGCGGACGGAAAGGTGTCGTAAATACGGTGACGTCAAGGTCCTGGTGCCCAGACGTCATCTCCTCCCGTGCACACCGAACCGTGGCGTGAAATTAAACGCTCATAATTATATTCCTCGCACTCGCAGATCGTCCGCAAGCGACAGAGTGCTCCGAACGTCATCACAACGCAAACTGTCCCGGAGCAATTGGCGGGGCCGAATGCGGAACGTTCGCTGCGAACTAGAAACATCCGGACGGTGCGATGGGACGAAGGTGATAATTAATCTCCTGTTAGCTCGGTAAGGTTCACCGGCCATTTCAGGTGTCGGCAATCCTTGGTTGGCGAAGTCAGTTTTGAAAAGTTAGGGACGTCCTAGTTGTATTTATTTAACCGGCCATTTCAGGTGTCGGCAATCCTTGGTTGGCGAAGTCAGTTTTGAAAAGTTAGGGACGTCCTAGTTGTATTTATTTGTTCAAAAAATGGAAACAAAAAAAGGAAAACATAACCTCAACCAATCAAGATCTAGGTTCTGGTACTTGAAAATTGGCTTATTTCAAATAATTCCTCGGTATAACGAATTTTTGAACACGAATTAGTATCATCAATCGCAATGAATCAATTAAACGGGAATGCATCGATAGAATCGAGCTAAATTAAAGAACATATTGAATCAATAAACACATTATAAAAACTGTTAATTATTTTCCTTCTGAAACATTTAATACAACAAAACAAATTAAAACCAATATTTCGACCTACTTATGTTGTAAAGTTTGCCGAGCCCTGGATTACCCAATGTCCCATCATTGTGGTAGGTTACGATTTTGCTGCCCATTTTCGCACCGATTCGAACCGAGAACAGTGTGATAATGATTTAAACGAACAAAAAAACCGATTCATTCATTTGCATTTCACCACGAAGAATGAAGGGGAGAAAAATATTACACCCCAAAGACAGCATCCACTATAATCTCCCAGGTGACATCACCGGTTCCCGGTTTAGCACGTTGAGGTTCGCATGGACACCACGCTACTCGTTTCACTCCCCACCCAGGCCGCCGCCCACATGCAAATCATTCACAATCATGTACGACTAATTTGTACGCCTAGCCTAGCGCACGCAGCATCTTCCGCCGAACACGACTGATTGACACGAACTGAGCGACAACCGTGGCGATAGATGGAGAAGATGGATGGAACACTCCACGACAGGCGACAGGCAGGCAGATAAACGAAAGCAAAAAAAACCGAACGAATAAAGAATTCACCAGCACACCCCCGCCACGGACACAGGGGGGCGGCTGTATGCGGCTTCCTGAATTTTGGAACTCGAGTCCAAAGAAAACGAAACGAGACGAGCAGATAGGAAATCCATTAATCATTCCATCATCTCCCATAAATCTTTCATCGTGCAGCACACCGCCGCCGCTTCGGCGTTGGGTGTGTTTTCAG
>KZ069888.1:124148-140866 GCA_002091845.1 Anopheles cracens
TAAACGTAATTTTAGGTGACAATTTTCGCCGTATTTTAATCTCTGGTTCGGGAAAACCGGCAAAGCCCGGCGGTGGCTGGCCACCGACACCGTGCCTCAGTCAGCAGCTTCGGCTTCAAGCGTAAAACCTAATGACACCCGCGCAGGACCACGACGTGTGCTCATTATTGCGAGGCGTGCGCGATTTTGATGCATTTGCACTGCAGGCTAGGGCATGTTTGCCGACCGACACTCTCCACCGACTGTGTGTGTTGGTGCCACAGTTTTGACGCGCTGGAATGTGCCACATGGACGCTTCGGGGGAAGCATTAGATGAGCCATTGTTTAGCGAATGCACTGTGCGAAAGCTGTCCATCGAAAGCGCTCGTGAAAGCTTGCAGGCTTTATCTGACACCCATTAGAAAGTGGCATCCCGGTGACGATGTTTAGAGGACGAGTTTCACACACACACACGCATGCATCCACACCGAACAAAAGGGACTCGTTTGTCGGGCGAACTGCAAACTGACGCCGGCCGGATGTCCGCGGTCGGTTGGTATCTGGCCGTAAGGCACGTAACCCATTTAGAGGAGCGCCGGAGCCGGTGCCTGGAACTAATCATGTGATGCCGCCGTTGCGGACGCATCGAGAACATTTTTACTCCTGCGTGGAGCCATCGGTAGTGGCCGCTTCTGGGTTGTGAAAGCATAAAACCCATATCGTAATGGCTGTTATGTGATCAAATGCTGGCGAACTTAGTGTTAGTCTCATTTCGAAGGTGTTCTTTATCAGCAAGTAACATAGATTATTGTCTGTAATACTTATATTTTGCAAATATAACGAATGTTGGTTCTATATGTGTGGGAACATTGGCAAGCACTTGCAACATGAGATGAAATAGAATCGATGACCTCTCAACCATCATGTCTATTTGCCATCCCTTCAAACAGCAGAACTACAAGAAGGCGACCGCCGATCGGAACGCACTTGTGATGGAACAAACGCGATGAAATCGCGCACCGCTGGCGTGTCAGCGGATGCAAAAAGATCCCCGTCACCAGCGCCGGAGCCGTATGCCTCGTGTTATCCCCGGTGTCACACTCTACCAGCGGCGCTCTCAGGTCTCATGTTTGATTGTGGCGGCGCGGGATCGTTCGACGAAAGTTCGAGCGCGTTCGTCGTGTTCACCGTTCGATTCCCCTTCTGTCCAGTCGCACATTCCCGCCCTGCATGCACGCCGAAAGTCAGCGAATAAATCAAGCATTAGCGCGATGGCAACATTGTACCCATATTTTATGTCCGCCATCGTTCGCTCCCGAATCACGTGCCTCCCCCCCGAAAAGCGGAGCCAGATCACATCACATGCGATAGGACGTACCGTGCCACATCATGCGATGGGATGCAATACGTTGCGTTAAAACGCCCGGATTTCATTCAAATAACGCCCGACCTGTCACGGGAAGATGGAATGAATTTTACACTCCGAAGCGCCGGCTGTGCTAAAACCAAACCGTAGCGCGAGTCCGTAGCGCACGTCGGATCGGGGGTCGGATTTGCGCGCAAAACCCATCGCCGGGGCAGACAAAATTGCACCGAAAATAGATTTTCAGCGTTGTGTCATTGCGAGCACCGGGAGCGAGGAGCCGAGAGCAGTGAAAAGTGGTATTTACATGCACGTCAAAGTCGCGAACGTGATGCAGAGGCATGTGGGAGAATATTGAAATCCCACCCGAATCCGTCCCGATGCTCGTCGCTGCGACCGAATCGGCGATGGCTACAGTTGATTTAGTTGCATTTGGAATTCAAGGCTGCGAGAGAAGGAAAAAAAAGCCTGATTCGATGCAGAACGGGCCGTACTGGGACGACCTGGAGCACGACTTCTGTCGGCATCGATTCAGCGTCGATCCCTCGCATCACGGCGAACATGCCCCGAGGATCCAACCGAGAGCCATCCTTGACGAACTAAATACCCAGCCCGTGTGGTGGTGGAGATCGATTTTGCGCTCCCTCAACTGAATGTCGAGCACTTGAGCTATGAGTTATGAATTCTCGCTCCCGGGTGCTATTCATATAAAAGGCGCCCAGCCCCCGTTGGCTCGAGAACGATTGAAATTTCAATCGCTTTTCAGAAAATTGCCCGCACGCTCTACCTCATCAATCTCGCCGCCAATGGACAATGGACGGCCATGTCCCAAAACGATCCTTTATCAATCTTCCACCGTGGCGTGGGTCATCGCAGTCGAACATTGATACGGGGATCAAGCGCCCGGCAGCGACGCAACAAAAAAAAGGCATCAAGATGTTTCCCAAACCACCACCTCCGTCACACAGTTTCGTCTACTAATCACAGCACTCCATCATATCTCGAACGGCTCAAACAAAACGATGGCGTTATTTGTATCCCGGTCTGTTTTTGACGACGGATGGGTTTCTGTGCGCGTGTGTGCGTGTGTGGTGAGTTTTGTAAACGAGTCTAACCGGGCCAACAAATGTCATCCGCCTCGAGCTTTTCTATTGGCGCGTAAGGACGAGAAGGGCAAGACGCGCGCAGCAAACGCCACCTGGCTTCTTTATTTATATTACGCCACCCTCCACAACTCCTAGCAGGCCGTACGCCCGCCCGGGGACGCACCAGTGGAAGGCTTACTCCATCAAAACACGGTCCCACTCGTTGCCGGCCGAGAATACGACCAGGACGAATGCACGTACACGTCGACGGTGATGGCATCGGGCGGTGCTATGGAAATGTGAAAGGCCATCACTTCCAGCCGCTGCCTCCGGTGGCGCCTCCCTCCCCGGGATGGTTCATCAGCCGGGCGGGGTTTATTTTTGGAGTGTAAAGCACGGCGCAAGCGAGAGCTTTCAATCGATTTCCAGCTCGGAGGAGGCACGCACGCATGGTGAAAACTTTTTGCCCCGGATTGACGATCGCTCCCCATGTGTGCGATCCACACGCAGGATGGGTATAGGGGTTTCCAAATTCAAGGAAAATTCGACTCGGGTCGTCGGTTTGAGCTCGGGCTGTAGGGTGGGAAAATAACAGAAAAAACATTAGTTAAATTTAGTAGTTCGCGCGTTCGTTCTGATGTTGGAGAAATACTGACCCTTCGGACACCAACCGCAGCCATCGCTCGCCACTCGATCAAACCTGAAGCGGCCGGGTCAGTGTGCTAGATGTTGCACAACCCGCACTGATTGCTGCCCTACAAACGCTGCTTAATTCGTGCTTCCCTTTGGTGCTTCCACTCCAGCAAACCCATTAGCGGCGGATATGGCGCTTTCCCTCGCGTTTTACTCTCACGCCACAGCACAATCCATCTCCCACACTGGGTCGTTGTGTTAACAGCATAAATACGAAACCGGTATGATTGCCGACGGTATGACTGTAATCAGTTCGAGCACCGTGGAGCCAAAATCCCGCCCGACCCCCGTGTATCG
Organism: Anopheles cracens; assembly: GCA_002091845.1. Lineage (NCBI taxonomy): Eukaryota > Metazoa > Arthropoda > Insecta > Diptera > Culicidae > Anopheles > Anopheles cracens. The sequence goes on from KZ069888.1 coordinate 127,566, forward strand.
ATCGAAGCGTAATCAATGACAACGGCTTTCGGTATAATTAACCTACCGCCCAGGTAGCCCGGGCCCTTGGTACCGAACAGCTACCATTGTGGCGCTTTCGTCGGCAAGGATGCGACCGGCCGGGGCAGGACTAGCGGTGGCGCATTATAAATTATTCCGCAGGACGAAAACGGACACGACGGGAACGGGAACCCCCGGCGCTGCTCGTCTGCTTTCTCGACGAGCGAACCCCCCCCCCGGCCAATGTCACTGGTAGCGCCGTCTTCTGGAGCGCTCGTCACACAAAATGAAGCCCAAACGGAAGGAGGTGCCCGAGGCCGGGTGCTTCCGCCGGACCGATACGAGCAAACTGGTCCGCTTGCAAACGGGCCATCGATCCACGGTTGACTGGTAGGCAGCCCGGAACCCCACCGCGGGGCCACCGTTTGGGGGAAACGAAAAGGATGCGACGGTTTGCACAGGACGAGGCGAAAGGCTATCTGGTATTTATATTTTTATTGCTGGCTTCAGCATCGTTACTGTCCTGTGTACGGTTCGGACTTCGGGGCGCACTGCGGGTGCCCGGAGATCCGCGTCGTTTTTTGTTCCTCTCATTTCTACACTCCTGCGCACGGGGGTAGCAGAACAACGTCAACAACTTTCGATGAAAGTGGTGTTTGTGTTCGCATTACTCTTGTTTTGAGCGACTTTCCCGCCGGTGAAGGTGGGACGACCGCCATTGTGGAACTTGCTTCATGAAGTTTAAATAAGCTTCATTCTCGTTCGAAATTTGTTGGATTTTTGGACACATTGTTTATCCATACGATGAGAGCACTGTGTGTTGAGAATTGTTCATAGATATGAAATAGATTGAACTGTTCTGGAGATAAATGATTTGATTAATATTGTAACAATGAACCATATGTTAACACAACTACAAATAGTATGCAAATACGAATTGAAATGATTCGAATGTGTATAGCAGCTGAAATCAATTTCAAGTACATCATTGATACAGCGTTAATAAACAGAAATGTTCATGGAAAAACAATTATCCTCTAGGACAAACACACACGGCACGCGGCTCGTATCCTGCTTGGAATTAATTTATTACCGATTTTTTTCATCCCACAATGCATTTATGTTGACACAGAGCCGCCTCGCACACACACAGCGACTGTTCTCTATCGCCATTTCTATCGCGATACAATTATTACTCCTAGTTTTCCATTGTGACCCCATCGGACACCCCTCCCTCCTCCCAACGCCACCCACCCGTTACGATACAAATCGCCGGGAGCCCAATTATCGGTTGTTTATCCAATGAACGAGACTCTTATTTTTTTGTTCGCAACACATCCCCTCCGGTGGCAGCGCGGCGACCCGACAAAAACGGGGCCTTGGCCGCACGGACAACAGGACACCCGCTCCACGCCGGTGGTGCGATCGGTAAGCGGTCGCAGGCGTTCCGCACGGCCAATGTCACTGGTAGCGCTGTCTTCTGGAGCGCTCGTCACACAAAATGAAACCCAAACGGAAGGAGGTGCCCGAGGCCGGGTGCTTTCGCCGGACCGATACGAGCAAACTGGTCCGCTTGCAAACGGGCCATCGATCCACGGTTGACTGGTAGGCAGCCCGGAACCCCACCGCGGGGCCACCGTTTGGGGGAAACGAAAAGGATGCGACGGTTTGCACAGGACGAGGCGAAAGGCTATCTGGTATTTATATTTTTATTGCTGGCTTCAGCATCGTTACTGTCCTGTGTACGGTTCGGACTTCGGGCGCGCGCTGCGGGTGCCCGGAGATCCTTGTGTATGTATGTAAAACAACATCGGAAGCGTTTGTTTTTCTCGCTTCTATTCGTCTATATTTATTCCATACAGCATCATGCATGCAGGACGCTTCACAGGTCACCTCTTGCATGTAGGTCTTATTAATTGGTTATCCTTTTAACGATAAATGTACTGTGTTTTTTCAACGGTGCATTAAAATGCAAGCATGATAGATGTAAAGCAAAAACAGGACGCTCTCGCCAACAGAGTGAATGTATTATTGGTAAAGTTTTAATAAAATCGTTATTGAACGATCGTTGGAACTTCCTCATTATGATGATGATATGTCTGTTTATTTTATAATATTATCAACACAACACCATACCAATATTAGCAATGCAAACATTTTAAACGTACACATATTTATTTGCGAACAAACGATAGACACCACAACTCAAGAACTCTCCAATGCATGCATTCAAACGGCGTTACATTTGAAAGCAGATCGTTTGCCCCTAAATGTATGCCGCGCCATGTGTTGCACACTCGTATCGGGTGGCTGTGATAAAGGGATAATTTTTTTCGAAAATAAATTTTTAAACAACTTTTAAATGTTGATTTACTTGCTATATAGTTTTTTTTTCTAGAAAAGCAATTAACCACGTAAAAAATATCTTTTCTATTTTACCAATGCAATATTTTATTATACAATATACAATATTTTATTGTAGTATACAATATTTTAGTTAGTTTTATTGGAACTATTTTTCAAATCTATTTATTGTGAAACATATATTTATTTGTTTTTATTTCAATCTTTCTTCAAACTTTCTAGTACATATTGATTTATTTACTTTTGTTATAAAAAGTTTTTTGGACTGATATACAGCTGTGATGACTAGAGATGCAGTAGTCAAATAAATGATCAAATTATCACCGATGCATATTCGATTGTCTGAAGGACAAGTAGAAATAAATACTTCAATGGATAGTAGTAAATTGAATTGTAAAAAGTGTATAAAAGTCTCCAATAACCGAAAATAGCATACCAGCATAATATTATATACAAGGTACATTTATATAAGATCTTCAGCCAACATTTTGAACGAGAAAGATTCACTCCTAGATTGCGTATAATAAATGTTATGCTTCATGAGTTGTGTTCGTAATTCTCATTTGAGTTTACACCCCCAAGGCGGTTTATGACTCCGCATCGTATCACAACCAGAAATCATCAAATGATATCATCATCATCATTTGTTTACATAGCCGAGTAAGATATGCATTGGAATGATACTTCATCAAAGAAGATTTTTTCTCCTACCGTGCTCCATCAACTACCAACATTGCCTATAACATTCCGTATGTTAAAACTACCTTAGTACGCAGAAACAAAATGCCAACGAACGTTTGTTACGGTGGTTTCCTGACAGTTGGTCCAGTGTTAGGAAAAACTGTTTGTATTTCAAACACGGGCCGACTCACGTGACCCACGGCACACGTAGAAACGGCCTCGGCGAGCAAAACCAAACCCAGCCACAAAAATAACGCCATCACGCGAACGGAATCCAGTTATCGATCCAAAGGCCTTGTGTATGTATGTAAAACAACATCGGAAGCGTTTGTTTTTCTCGCTTCTATTCGTCTATATTTATTTCATACAGCATCATGCATGCAGGACGCTTCACAGGTCACCTCTTGCATGTAGGTCTTATTAATTGGTTATCCTTTTAACGATAAATGTACTGTGTTTTTTCAACGGTGCATTAAAATGCAAGCATGATAGATGTAAAGCAAAAACAGGACGCTCTCGCCAACAGAGTGAATGTATTATTGGTAAAGTTTTAATAAAATCGTCGTTGAACGATCGTTGGAACTTCCTCATTATGATGATGATGTGTCTGTTTATTTTATAATATTATCAACACAACACCATACCAATATTAACAATGCAAACATTTTAAACGTACACATATTTATTTGTGAACAAACAATTGACACCAGAACTCAAGAACTCTCCAATGCATGCATTCAAACGGCGTTACATTTGAAAGCAGATCGTTTGCCCCTAAATGTATGCCGCGCCTTTCTTCAAACTTTCTAGTACATATTGATTTATTTACTTTTGTTATAAAAAGTTTTTTGGACTGATATACAGCTGTGATGACTAGAGATGCAGTAGTCAAATAAATGATCAAATTATCACCGATGCATATTCGATTGTCTGAAGGACAAGTAGAAATAAATACTTCAATGGATAGTAGTAAATTGAATTGTAAAAAGTGTATAAAAGTCTCCAATAACCGAAAATAGCATACCAGCATAATATTATATACAAGGTACATTTATATAAGATCTTCAGCCAACATTTTGAACGAGAAAGATTCACTCCTCGATTGCGTATAATAAATGTTATGCTTCATGAGTTGTGTTCGTAATTCTCATTTGAGTTTACACCCCCAAGGCGGTTTATGACTCCGCATCGTATCACAACCAGAAATCATCAAATGATATCATCATCATCATTTGTTTACATAGCCGAGTAAGATATGCATTGGAATGATACTTCATCAAAGAAGATTTTTTCTCCTACCGTGCTCCATCAACTACCAACATTGCCTATAACATTCCGTATGTTAAAACTACCTTAGTACGCAGAAACGAAATACCAACGAATGTTTTTTTGCGGTGGTTTCCTGACAGTTGGTCCAGTGTTAGGAAAAACTGTTTGTATTTCAAACACGGGCCGACTCACGTGACCCACGGCACACGTAGAAGCGGCCTCGGCGAGCAAAACCAAACCCAGCCACAAAAATAACGCCATCACGCGAACGGAATCCAGTTATCGATCCAAAGGTACAACGGGAGAAGAAAAAACAGACGGTATGATTCACGTTCCGCCCGCCTCCCCGCCGCAGATAGGTGTTAGGTCCCGTTCGCAACTCAAGAACTCTCCAATGCATGCATTCAAACGGCGTTACATTTGAAAGCAGATCGTTTGCCCCTAAATGTATGCCGCGCCATGTGTTGCACACTCGTATCGGGTGGCTGTGATAAAGGGATAATTTTTTTCGAAAATAAATTTTTAAACAACTTTTAAATGTTGATTTACTTGCTATATAGTTTTTTTTTCTAGAAAAGCAATTAACCACGTAAAAAATATCTTTTCTATTTTACCAATGCAATATTTTATTATACAATATACAATATTTTATTGTAGTATACAATATTTTAGTTAGTTTTATTGGAACTATTTTTCAAATCTATTTATTGTTAAACATATATTTATTTGTTTTTATTTCAAGGCGAAAGGCTATCTGGTATTTATATTTTTATTGCTGGCTTCAGCATCGTTACTGTCCTGTGTACGGTTCGGACTTCGGGGCGCACTGCGGGTGCCCGGAGATCCGCGTGCTTCTCCTTGTGTATGTATGTAAAACAACATCGGAAGCGTTTGTTTTTCTCGCTTCTATTCGTCTATATTTATTTCATACAGCATCATGCATGCAGGACGCTTCACAGGTCACCTCTTGCATGTAGGTCTTATTAATTGGTTATCCTTTTAACGATCCAAAGGGACAACGGGAGAAGAAAAAACAGACGGTATGATTCACGTTCCGCCCGCCTCCCCGCCGCAGATAGGTGTTAGGTCCCGTTCGCCGTGTGACACAGTTTGGTGACCATGTGTCACGGTTTGACACCAGAGGTGAATAACAACACAAATTGAAATTTAATTGAATTAAGACTCACCCAGCGCACGTGGTACGTGTGTGTTGCACCGCAGCACGAAGCACACGCATGGGTCTATCTCCCGTCCGGTAGTGCATTACCGCTTACAGTTTGAGCAAAATCGAAACGAAAAACACCATCGCTTTGTTTTTACCGGATAGATTGAACGCACCGCTTGACGTACTACACCCGCTGGAGAACACAGCGCAGGCCGACTACTAGCCGTGGCACGAACGCAGTCTGGAAAACAAACCTCCAAAGGCAGCACTCAACCCGGCTGTACCCAGCGTTCGGTCGCTCTCAATCTTTGCACGAGCGGTCACACGGCCGAGAAAGCAAAGCGAGCTTCCGAGAACTGTCAAACGGTCGATCGATATTCGGGAAAAACGAGGAAGTGGTACACCAGAAGAAATAAAAACACTCGCTTGCCGCCTGTGGTAGCAGGCGATGGAAATCGCTGCTAATAGGAAAAAAATCGTTGCTCACCGGACCGTGATTACAACTCGCTTTTAGCTGCCCTACCCCCCGGGAATGTTTTAACATACCGTGCTTCTGACGCGCTCGCAGCTGTCATGTTCATCTGACGCATCTCCAGCAGCAGCAGCAGCAGGGAGCAGCGCAAAACGTAAACAAACTGTACGCTTTCACAGTTTTCGAGTCTGTGCTTTCCACTTTCCGACGCTCGGCGTGATTTTAATCGATGAGAAAACTTTTCCGCATACTGTTTTCTTACAGCGGTGAGTAGGAAAACCAGCTGCACCAGTCTGAGATGCGCTAGAATGGATCTGAGCTGTGTGTTTCGGGTTTGTTATTGTCTCCTCCTGCTGCTCGCTCGCACACATACACACGTTCAAAACCATGCATCTCAGCTACCGCAGCTGCCGAAATGATGCATCTCGATGATGCACTTGCTTCCCCCCACTCGCTGCATTCTATCCCACGCGCACACACACACACCCAACACAAGCTAATACGCATTCCACACCGTTGACACAACCCTTCTGGCCACGGCAAACAAACAAAAGCACCTCTACACACACACACACCCACGCACAATGCCTCGAGCGAACCTGCACGGCCAGAACCACGTACGGAGTGTTTGTTTTCCTGCAATCGGTACCGCCAATGGGCACGACGGTGTGTCGTCGGGCAGCAGTCCAAGGGGCCCGTGGTCACAACACGACCCCAGTTTTTTTCAACCTCGCGGCCCTCCCCACGGTTTCACCTTCCGCATCCGCCCGCACTGTGTATCACAACACCTTCCGTTGCTCGCCGATGGACTTCGCGTATTGAAAACACGCACACACGCACAGGCTGTAGCTGCCCAAGCAGCAAACGCGCGTAACGCCGCGTAACGGGCGTCACTCACCGTGCGCTCGTGAGTGTCCCCCCTTTTCGATCCGTAACGCACACGCGCTGGCTCCCCGTTCCGTGCGTACGGTGTGCGAGTGGGCGAGTCCGCGCGCGAGTGCGAATCACGTGAGCGAGATGCAAAATGTGATGGGGGGGAAGCGCTGTGCAGCGTTTAGTGAGGACACAGTTGGAAAGTGTGACAAAAATGGTTGGTATAGTAACTACTCGAACGAACGGCGGTGCACGCTGTTGTTGTTCACACTAGCGGCCACTCCGGCCACACTCGCTACGCCATATCGATCGATTGTTTTTCCCATGTTTTTCTCCCGTTTCACAGGCGCACTGCTCAGCTAGCCCACAACCCACCCCCACCGGAGAGCACCAGCAACCGGGTGCAGTGGAGATTTTCCCACCACCCACCACCAAGCCCTGCGTGCTACCTTTGTGGGCACTGTCGGTAGTGAACTGGATACAGCACGCACGCACGAAACAAACGCGTGGTTTTTTCTGTATTTTCGCGCACACGAACACACAGACACAACACACAGACACGCGCGTACAGCTGGCGCGTTAATTAGCGCCTAAAATTGGGAACTAAATTGTGTCCACCGAACGGTAAAACTAACAGCCGAATAAACTGACAACCGAAAAACATGCACACGCCGAAAAACGACACCTCGACTCAACTTTTGGGGCACTCTGCGGGCGCGTCGTTAAACGAAACGATGACGTAATGGGTGCGCCTGCGCGGCTGTGTGTGACCGTCCCCGCCGCCGTTACCCGCTGCACACCAAACGGCCCCCCCCAAACGATCCAAAGATGTGCTTGAGGCTCGCGTAAGGATACGCGTGTACGCTTGACCCATTCACTCGAGCCCACCCCCGGAGTGGTGGTGAGTGGTGCCAATCGCAAAACCCCCGGTTTTCCGTGAGTGACCGTGGCACAGGGTCGCTCACTCACACAAAGCCTCACAATATCCACCCACTGTGAAAAAGCTTCGTCGGCTGTTCGATTCCGATCCTGCCTGCGTCCCGATCGTTGGCCGTTCGGCCGTGGAGCGTTCGTTCCCGTCGGAAAAACAGGATCGGATCTGCGAGCTTCGTGGACTCCCGAAGGACTTTCTTACGCAAAACTGTGCACGCCAGCGACAGCGAGAGAACGAGCTAGAGAGATAGCGAGCTTCGTGGACTCCCGAAGGACTTTCTTACGCAAAACTGTGCACGCCAGCGACAGCGAGAGAACGAGCTAGAGAGATGGAGAAAGAGAGAAAGCGTACATGCCAGAAAGGACACGAACCGAAGCCGTCCCTTTGCGGGTGCATGGAAGGAAGCCATTGACGAAAACCGAACCCGAGCGGCAACCGACGGGACCGGCCTCGAGCGTGGAGCTTTTTGCCCGAGTTCCGCCGAGTTCGCCTCACCGGTGGTTGCGCAATCAGATGGAAATTTTCCCCAGCGTGCGACCGAATCCGCTGGAACCCGTTCCCGCATCCACGCTTATCACCCATTACATGGAAGCATCCCCGCGCCCCTGCTCACACCCTACCCCCTCCAGCACATTTGGGATCGAAATGCGGTCGTATTTTCGGTACGGCTCTCGAAACCCTGTCCAACCGGGAGTCCGTTCGCACTCGGGTAGCGTCTTTCGACGGAAAATGGTTCCGATCGCGATAAGAAAACGTCACGCTCGTCGCACTTCCCGCCACGGTTCTATTATCCACCCTTCAAATGGGTGTGGGGGGCACACAATGGCCAACTATTGTGTCATGTCAACCGAAACCACGAACCGTTTCGCTTCACTCAGCGGTGGGTGGGTGTCCTCGGGAAGCTCGGTATGGAATGGCGGCACGGCGGAGTGAGTTGTAACTCCGTGCTAAAGTTTTTGCATCGGAGTTTTCCGATTCTCTCTGGTGCGGTTTTCGTTTCTGTGGATGGTTTTCTTTTCTCTCTCACTCTCCTTTATGCTCCGTCTGCATTTTTGTTTCATTTTTCATTCATTGTCACACGGCCCCGGAGAAAGTCGTTTCGGCGTACTGCGAGGAAAGTGTTCGCCAGCATGAAAACAGCGGCCCACAGGAAGCGAAACACGGCTGCCCGGCTAGCGACCACAACAAGCCGCCCTGTTCGCGAGGCGCGTAGCGGAACGAACTCGTTCTATTTCTCGCGCACTGTGCTGAAGTTGTTAATCGACCGTAGAACCAGCGGGAGGTTGGAGAACGGCGGAAGGATGCGAATTGATAAGGCCCGCTGCAAAGGAAGCGAAACGAAGAGATGTGCACAAGAGACTACGGTGAAGAAGCGAAATAAAAAATATCCACCAACCATCATCACCATCTAGATAAGAGCTTTCGGTTCAACCGCGCCAGCCTCGAAGTGGACCGATGCTCCTCGGTGCGGAGGTTGTCGAGACGCGGTACGGAGGCAAATTTTCCACACAACACTCCACAAAAGAAAGCACACGGAGTTGTGTGATGGTGGTGGTGGTGGTGGTGATGATGGTTGTGCGGGCATGTGTGTTTCTATGTGGGGGTTTCCTTCCCCTTTTTTCCACCACAGTCGGGAGTTTCCCATTTCCTAAGAGCCGTTTTTTATTCCGGAACGGCCGAAAACGTTGGAAAGGTTATACGGGACACGTGGGGGAGCCTGTAATGCATGGTTATCTGTGATTTCAACTGTCAGGCAGAGCAAAAAGAGTTGAGAGATGTTTCGCCCACTACGCTTTTGTGAGCCAGGCTCCAATTTCGAGGAGAGTTTTTTGTTCTTCTCTTCAGTTCGTTCTGACGATAATGAATTGGAAACTTTGATTTCAGTCCGTGCAGACTGCGACCGAACATAGAGAGCATAATCTATGATATGATGGGTGGCGTGTAATTACAAACTATCAGTTTACGCATCATGATTTTGCTTCAAAAGGGAGCTCAACGGAGAACATAATTCGATCAACGAAAACCGACAGCTTCAATTTGTATATCTGGTTAGGATCTACAATATGTACATGAGGGTATTAAAAGTATTTTATAGGTGTTATGTTACGAAGAAGTAATACATGATCTTCAAGTTCTGGTATATCTTGGTAAATATGTACATTACATAAAGGTATAAACATAGTATAAACATAGTTATTTACAGTTTAAATTACCGATCAAATTGCATCAAATTCCAGAATTGCAGGATACTTCATGAAAAAAATCACGAAAACCATAAAAATTATCTCTCCATAATTATAGGTGTAAAACTCAAACATGACATGAACTAATAACTTAATGCCAAAATCTGCTTTTTGTATATATAGTAATTAAAAGAAAAAAAATAGGTACGATCACTTTATTCACAGTGTTGTATGACTTGATGTGTGTCTTCTATTACAAAGTTCATTTTTATTTGAACTCGTGTTAAATATACGAATGGCAATTGCAGGAACTGCAGGAATATTAAATCGTAGAATGATCTGACAACGCCCTAGTTTACTGTGGAAAATACACAACGTGCTACATACAACCGTCACGGCAGGAGTCCTCCTCTGCAGGAAGGAAAGCTAGTATATTATTCGCGCTTAATGCTTCGGTGCTTCCGATAGTGCTTGCGTAATTATCCTTCAAAGTTTGATGGTTTCTCGCAATAATCCTTGAATTGGTACCATCCACGCTATCATCCCGCAACCTCACTGACGTTCGCTAAACCTTCTCCGATCTAATCTGTCGATTCAGCAGAGTCGTTTGAAGCTCTTAAAGCTCGCCTCAGCCCGGCCGTTCCCATTCCATCGTGCCAAATAATCTCAAATCGAGTACCCCTCGGTGTTGGTGTTGTTAGCGATCGCCGAAGTGCTTCAAGTGCGCCCCAGCACACAAAAGCCCGCCCAGTGTTCTTTGGACAGACGATTTAATTACAGACGAATAAACGCGGACATTAATTAGCATTTTGCTGCGTATCGACTAATCCACCGAGAGGCGACTACAAAAGAACAGTTGTGCCCCGTGACTCTCCGCCGGGGCCCGAAGACGCCTTCCAAGAAGCCATCATCCTAATCATAAAGCCTCGCACTCGCAGCCAATCGGCCGGCCAAAGGTCACGCGGGCGGCCTACGCATTGTCAGCCGGTACTTCGCCCTGCCCGGGTGGTGCCCATTGTTTTCCGGTCTATTCGGTCAGATGGTAAACACAATTAAGCCGGCACAATGCCACCGATTCGGCCAAGTTCTGCTTTGAAGCGTAAGTGCACAATTTGCCCGGTTCAGGGTTCAAGGAGGCGGCGGCCTCACAAAAGGTACGCCCGGTTTCGGTGATAGTGACCGGATTAAGAAGTTCTAGGGCCACTTTCCAGGACGTACCGTACCGTGCTCATGCGGGGTCCGTGCCGCATCCCACTAGCGGGTAAGTTATGCTACACTTAATCATAAAGTCAAACACGCTTTTGAAAAACGGGAGGAGTGCCCGTGGGAAGCAGTGCCGGGTTGTTTAATTTGTTTTTGCTAATTAAAGATTGCTGGAGCGGATAGTACACCAGCGTGGCGATAAGTGGAATGGTTCGGAACTGTCGAGTATGGCACATTTGGTGACGGTAACCTGAAGCTGCGTATGATAAAAGGCAGTCACGAAGCGTTTTGCAAATATTATGAAAGATTGACGGCGATTATCATACCTACTTTGAATTCAAAATTGTTTTTTTTTTTGCAATTTTAATAGGTTATACCGCTTTACGAAGAGCATCAGATGTGAGGCTGACATACACAGATGGCTAATGAGACATGTTGTGATATGGGAACCTTTTCCAGATAATCGAGTATATATCTGCGCAACTGAAATATCAACTATTTGATCGTGGTTTGCTCTATTAGCCATATTTTGGTATCCATGTTTAACCTGACTAGAGCACACAGTTGGTGCCAAATAGTTTGTTAACCTCGTTTAAGTCTCAAGTTAGCTCATAGCTCACAATATTTCTTAATTAATTGACGATTAGTATTAAAATTGTTTAGGTCAAAATAAGAACCACAGCAGATGTAACAAGAATCACATAAGTTTGCCTGAAGTTATTGGCCTTCAAAACAGCTGTCACTTATTCCACATAAATTCGCACAGCTCTGTGAACTTTGCTCCGTTCAAGTAAGGAACAAATATCAGACGGTTTCATAACTTAATGCCGTGAAGAATACGATAAACTAGTTCCGTTTCGATCTGCTCATTTGTCTGCTCCGGTTTCCTACGCTCCAAGGATCTATCTTCAAGCGGTACCATAAACCTAGCGGCCAGCGCATCAAGCTGTCATATTATCCACTGCCACGGTGATCACTTCGCCAAAGTGGCCGTGTTAAAAAATAATGACCATCGGACGAGATCATAAAACTTGCACCGAGGCACAAAGAAAAGAGTCCTAGAAAAGGCGGGCAACTCAACTTTATTCAAATTTAAAACTTCCTTCGTCCGCAGCATGGTGTTTCCGAATAGTCCCGCTTGGCACACGTTTACGACCCTGGTACTATTTTTTAGTACCCAACAAATCTGTAGCCCATCCGCCTCGGTACCTCGTGGCGGTCGTTTTTCGCCGTGTTACATTCGCATGTCCGAATGATAACGACACGGATCAGACTGACTCTTGTACAACGCATAAAAAAACCACTGTCTCCGTGACCCTGTTCTGCCGGCCCGAAGCCTCCGAAAGCCCAAAATTCTGTCTGGCGACGGTGTACGCAATAAATAAATTGCTTCCGTCGCGGTTCTGCGCTTGCATGAGCTGCTGCTGCTGCTGCAGAGGAACTACTCCGCTCGAATGTCCCGACCGAGTGTCCTGTCCGGCTTCTCGCTTCTTTTTTCTCCCCGCTGCGGGAAGTTCTATTTGTTTGAACACAAAACCTCGTTCTGCGTTTTTGTGTCGTTCAACCCATAAATGTGTCGCTGCGTACAAAAAAATATCTCAAAACAGGGACACACCGCAACACCGGGAAGGAAATCGGGGTCATTGGAGCACGTACGACGAAATACAACAACGCCAACAAAAAAGCCGACCTCCATACTTACCAGTACATCCGCCTGTTGGCCTGTGCGGTTGGGAATTGTCGATGATACAATGAAATATTTGTATACGCAGCAATGTTTGCGACCACACGGCGTCCAAGGTTTGGGCCTGGCATTGGTCCGGCACGGAAGGGTACGCTCCCAGGGGCCCAATGCCTCGGACACCCTTCGGCTCACCTGGATTTGCACTCAATTCGTGCGCTTCGTTAGGCCAAACGTCAAAATGTGACCTTTTCTCCGGCCCGGGCCTCGGGCGTTGCGTTCCCTCGGTTGTCACGGAGCCCCACGGACGAACATTTATGGCGAAGTTTGACATACCGAAATCCGGCGCAGAACCCGCCCGGGTACGTGTGCCGGACTGGGACTTGCAGCAAACGGTACGCATCGTCGGTCTTCCCGGTGGTTGTGCGGGTTCGCTCGCCAACGGACGCTTGTCACACAATTAGCACGATATCAGT
>KZ069888.1:147699-195319 GCA_002091845.1 Anopheles cracens
TGCAATCGAATTTCCGGTCCTCGCGGGCTCTATCGATCACACCACGGTGCAATGCGTGCTATGGTGCGCAGTTTTGTAACCGCGCGTCAGTAATTTAAAACAATTAAGTGTATTATGGTAATTTTGCAAAACGCCATTCACTTCGTTTACCGACGATGCGATTTGCGAACCGTTTAGTTATTGATTAGGTGGAGCATTTCTAACAATGTTTTTTTTATTTAGAAACGAATTAGATACGTACAGACCATTCTAATTAAATCTCATGGTGTTTTTAACATTGGATTTAAATTGATGTTTAATCAAATTAATGTCACCAACAGCAATCAAATTGCGATTTCGGACATTCCTTTGAAGGTTTTGATCCTTTTGATCATTTATGGTCAAGTTTAAATTAACTTTTGACCTTAACGATGGATGATTAAACCCAGCCTCAATAGAAACCATAATTACATTGAAAAATTTATTTAAAGGCAATCATTTAATCAACAATTTAATCATCAGGCAATCAACAATTTAATCATCAAAAATGTATTTAAAGGCAAATTTGTCATAACTGTCACAGCGAGAATGGTTCATTAATTTACACCATTATTTCTGATGTTACGATTTACAGACAGAATACTGTATATTGTGTTCAATAAATATGATTATTCGAATTTTGCTTATTTCAATACTCATTTCATAAACAATAAACTTGATTATATACCTTATATATATATACAAAGCTAGTTTTAATCTTGTAAAAAACCACTCAACTGTCGCAAACTAGAGCATCCATGGAAGAACTCTTCCGTTTATTAGAGTCAAACTGCAACGATAAATGATCGCACTCTCTCTCTCTTTCTGTGTCTGCGGCCCCTGTTTTTCTCCTGGAACCGCTCACTGAAATGCTCGAATTAATTTCCACAATAAAAACCGGCGACGGTGCGATAATTGAAAATTGGTTCGCTCGCTTGAACCGTCTGTTTGCGCTGCTCCAGAGCCCACCGGATCGCTTCTTACATCCAACAACACAAAACAGGAGCACCAACATCGAAACACAAACCCAACCGGACACTTTGTCAGGTCCCGACGTCCGCAAAACGGTTTCGCCCTCGTCAGGGTTGCATTGTTTGCTTGCGAAGTGCACCGGCATCCCAGCTGCACCCAGGGTTAGGAGGGGGCCGAACCGGGTGGATCTTTCAATTGCAACCGCACTCATAATGCATCGGACGAAATAAAAACCCGCTTTTGTGTGGCAAAGGGCGTCCGTGGCCATCAAACGAAATGCGATATTTCCGGCTTATTTTTGCCCTGCTCCTTTCGCGCACAGAAAAGTCAGTGCCAATGGTTCTCCGGTGGCACTCCGTATTGCAGCACCGACTCGATGGGATGCCATCGAATCGCCAATGATGATCGTCCGGAGAACTGCCGTGGTGGTCGTACAAAGCTTCGTCATTTCCGCTTCGTTAGCTTTTCCCATCTCGGGCGAGACAAAAAAAAACCTCGCTTCCCAGCTGCAGCTACGTTCGAGGACTCAAAACCCGATGTTGGACCATTCGAAACAGCCGGGAACGGTGTTTGTTGTGTCGATTGCCTGTCCCGCCCGGAGCCGTTTCCTGCCGGAACCGGCAGCGACGTTCAGGGGATTAGAGCGCCCGCTCGCTCCTCCTCGTCAACCCTACCGCAACCCCAATATGAGAGAAAGAGAGAGAAAGGATTTTTCTTCACGTTCGAGTGCACGAAATCGGAAAGATCCCAATTCGATAAACGTCTCCCGGCCTGGGAGGCCCACCAGCGGCGATATTGTATATTGCATACATCCGGCGCTCGGCGGCAGTCACAAAGGCTTTTCCATTTTATCGTGCTTTCCGTTTTTCGGTGCACATTTGTCCTTTGTTTTCGGTGCCGGGCGCGTGTCCCGGGACGCGCGGTGGAAGCATCATTCGCCCCAACCGCAGACGAACGTACAACGAGCGGTGGTAAATAAAGTATGTAAAGGAAATAATAGATGACAAGTCGGCCGCCGGCTTAGACTTATGTTATAAGATTTTTTTGTTTTGTTTTGGGAAGGGGGATGGCGAACACAGGCCGAGAAATCGAACCAGAAAAATGAAACAATACATTGCGAACATATTTCTCCGAACGCTCGTCCCTTACGTCACGGCCGAAATTAAACTTAATTTGAATAGGAACTCATGACATCCTGCATGCTCGCTGCTGGCGTACGCTCCAGAAAACATTCCCGAACAAGCTGCCTCGAACGAACGGCATTGTCCGAACGTATCGCATTCTCTCAAGACCGGCGAATCAAGTCAAAGTTTTATAAATCAACCGTCATCTTCCATCATCCTTCTCGCTCCCGCTCCCGCCAGGGGCTTACCACATCCATCGGCACAAAAACACGAAACGGATACGACCATCAAAAGCAAGTCAAAGCTCGGGGTGTCGAGGGAGTGTTATGTCGATCGGAAGGAAGTACCGGGTTACCCCCGAAAGCGGCTTTACTGTTACGGAAATTTGATTTAGTTCTATTTTCTATCAGGGCCCTTCCTTGCCTCGCCCGCCGTTCCGTCACGTCCGCGGCTCGTCGAACACGTCGCAACAGAAACAATCGTTTTGTTGCGGGCGTTCCTAGTTTTCAAAGCTCGCCGTTCGAGCCTGTACTATCCCTACGTGGTGATTTCCTTCCGATGCGACGTCATGTTGTTATGTGAGCGGCGCAGGGGATTAGAGCGCCCGCTCGCTCCTCCTCGTCAACCCTACCGCAACCCCAATATGAGAGAAAGAGAGAGAAAGGATTTTTCTTCACGTTCGAGTGCACGAAATCGGAAAGATCCCAATTCGATAAACGTCTCCCGGCCCTGCCCAGTGGGCCCCGGTGGTTGGGGCAAGTGTGCCTGCCGGAGGAATGTGAGCTTTCCTGTACGCATGTGTGTGTGTGTCTGTGTGTGCCGGATTTAAAAGCAAACGTCGTTGAAAGCCTCTCCAGCCAGAAGCATGGTCGCTCGGCAGACATACTTCCGCCGCCATTGCTGTGGAACCTGGCCCAGGCGACCCACGTGGTCCGTCGGGTCGATTATTCGCGTGACTGTGTGCGACCCGGTTCGCCCAGCAAAACGGAAAACGGCACGTAAGAAAGCGTCGCCAGAACAGGCTGGTGTCGCCGGCGTCTCGCGTTCGCCCCGGAGCGCCATACTCTAAATACTTTCGCACCGTCGCTAATGCCTCAAAGTGAAACGGGATGTCTTTTAACTTTCGCCGTACCGAGTGGAATAGCTAGGAGGGGGAAAGTTTTTCCTTTTCATTATTTGTTTTCAACTGAAACAGCCGAAGCCGGATTCATGACGAATGCCTAATCTGGCGGTGCGCCGAGAAAGCTGGGAGTTTGATGATTGGAATCCAAACCATAACTTATATGAGATTGAAGCTAACACCACAATGCATTGCGGTATGATGAAATTGGTAAAACAAACTCCATCAGGTTGATTGCAGCAGAGCGACACCAAAGCGGTGCGATATATTTATCCGACACATAATCCCACGGTGCAGTGCATGGCACTTCGGTCCCAGTGGAACGAAACCCGATACTGTGGCATTGAAAATATGTCGAGGTTTCAACAATTACCAGTATTAGTAATCTGGCACCGCTTCCACATGTGGGTCGTCCGCAGTCCACCGCATCATTACTCCAACCCAACGGCCCGGGACACGCCGCGTCAGCAAACTTCGTGCCGCCCGCACCGTCGACGAATTTGGCTGTCAACATCTCGCAGCCCTGTCAGCCGCCTCGCCGGCAGCTGTTTTTCGCCGGCGTCTCGAGCCACGACCCACCCAGTCGACACCGACATGGAAAACGTAATCTGTCAGCTAAAATTTAATGTCATCCTAATCGTGTTAGCTCGACTCGTTCGGCGCAAAGTGCAATCAGTGTTGGTTGCATGGCACGCTGCAGTTATTGGTGCACCCTGTCCCGGCAGCCGCATCGCACAGGGTGGCGCTACACACGGTGGCAGTATCAGCAGATTGCTTCGATCGTACGGCGCCCGCGTGGCGCTGCTTGGCGAGGGAACAACGTATGGGTGCCATCAGCGCCTACTTCGAAATATCAGCACCATTCAAACTTTCCACGGCAGCTTCGGCGCGCAACAGCGTTATGCGATGGAATATCAGGCATATTCGGCATATTTCGCATCCCGAACCCACCGTCCCTGACCCACCAATACCCAGTCCAGTCCGACAAAAAGAAAAACGAACAAACCAACCTTCCGCACCAGGACGGCTACGGCTGCAGCCCGAAAAAAAAACAAATCTCCCTCCCACGAAATATTTACCTCCCAACAGAGACACCCGAGACCAGCGTGGACAGACAACCGGAAACTTTGCGTCCCACCCGTGCGTTGGGAACGGAGATACGAACCGGAGATAACATTTCCATGCAAATATCAGTACTTTCTGTCCGAAACATATTTTCAAGTGTTCGGTCCTCCTACCACCCCAGAGACACCCGAGACCAGCGTGGACAGACAACCGGAAACTTTGCGTCCCACCCGTGCGTTGGGAACGGAGATACGAACCGGAGATAACATTTCCATGCAAATATCAGTACTTTCTGTCCGAAACATATTTTCAAGTGTTCGGTCCTCCTACCACCCCATTCTCGGCCCAACTCAATAGCCAGCCGGCCATCCCTACGTATTACCGGGCGCTACGTACCCAACAAAAGCATCCTGCCCAGTGGGCCCCGGTGGTTGGGGCAAGTGTGCCTGCCGGAGGAATGTGAGCTTTCCTGTACGCATGTGTGTGTGTGTCTGTGTGTGCCGGATTTAAAAGCAAACGTCGTTGAAAGCCTCTCCAGCCAGAAGCATGGTCGCTCGGCAGACATACTTCCGCCGCCATTGCTGTGGAGCCTGGCCCAGGCGACCCACGTGGTCCGTCGGGTCGATTATTCGCGTGACTGTGTGCGACCCGGTTCGCCCAGCAAAACGGAAAACGGCACGTAAGAAAGCGTCGCCAGAACAGGCTGGTGTCGCCGGCGTCTCGCGTTCGCCCCGGAGCGCCATACTCTAAATACTTTCGCACCGTCGCTAATGCCTCAAAGTGAAACGGGATGTCTTTTAACTTTCGCCGTACCGAGTGGAATAGCTAGGAGGGGGAAAGTTGTTCCTTTTCATTATTTGTTTTCAACTGAAACAGCCGAAGCCGGATTCATGACGAATGCCTAATCTGGCGGTGCGCCGAGAAAGCTGGGAGTTTGATGATTGGAATCCAAACCATAACTTATATGAGAAATTAACTATAGAACGGTAAAGTTGATGCTGAAGATATTGTTTGTTATCTTCTTATTAGTATCAGACGTATACATCTGGAAAAGGGTTAACTTTTAACCATTTTATTTACACTATACACTGCGATTTGCATACCACAAACTCTTTTACATAAAGGACCACTTCAAAGACATCAAAATTCCGTAACAGCGTCATGGCGTATTAAACGTTACAAGATTATGAATGATTTTTCAACCGCACCGTCAAACCCGTCCCATGCGCATGCTATTTCGATGCTATCTGCAGGACCATCACATGCCCAGATGATCATCGGCAATCGGGGGCAGCAGCAATTGACCTGGTTTCATCCACCAACTGTGGTTAGATTTCGATAGGAAATTCAATAATATCCGGCAATCGATCCGGCTTACACGCGCTCCTTAACGAGCGAAATCGAACTCCATTTTATGCAAGTAGACACTTTTGGAAAAAAGGAGGGTTAAAACCGGGCTACGGTAACGAATGTGCAAACAGAGACGTCCGTCCAATAGATAAGTGCGGTAATGTGCTATTAACGTCGGTGAAGCGGGCAAAAAATCGAACCCTCGCACTCGAGAGCCTGGGTGCGTGTACCCTTGCGCGCGCCGGGTGGTGTATAACTTGAAAATAGTGAACGACATTATTATGCCGAGCCTGGAGATGACCCTTTCGATATGCACTCGAAGTATTGACGAAGCTTTACGGGTACGCTCGCTTCGTTTCACTGCGAAGGGTGCGCACAAGTGGAGCGGAAACCAGTTGAAAGGTATTATAGCGGGGGCGGCCGGTAGCATGTGGACGCGTTGCGGGGTTGAAATGATTAAAATTGTATTGAACGTGGGACAGAATATTTTTTTGGAATAAAAATAGAGGCGGACCAGGTGGTACGCAAAATAAGCGACCGTGTAGGGTGTCGGTACTGGAAGGTCTTGGTATAAATAGTATGTAAAAAACATTTTTTGGTTCAGATACCATAACCGATAAGCTTTCAATAATATTTCAATAAGGTTCCAATGAGATACCGTTAAGGTTCCGATAAGAACCAAGTAACGATCCGATGAGGTTCCGATAAGGATTGGATAAGGTTCCGATAAGGTTCCGATAAGATTCAAATAACGATCTAATAAGGTTCCGTTAAGGATTGGACAAGGATCCGATAAGGTACCGATTAGATCCCAATAAGGTTCCAATAAGACTTCGATAAGGTTCCTATAAGGCTCCGATAAGCTTCCACTAGTGTTTCGTTTTGGCTCTGTTTAGATTCGTATAAGGTTCCGATAAGATTCCACTATGGCTCCAAAAAAGTTCCGATAAAAATCCTATAAAGTTTCGATTAGACTCCGATAATGCTAAAAAAAACTTCGAAAAGCTTCCGATATGGTTCCGATAAGGATCGGATAAGGTTGCGATAAGATTCCGATAAGGCCTCATTGAGGTTTCTATAAGATTTCGTTCAAGCTCTAATAAGATCTTCGATAAGCTTCCGAAAAGGTTCCCCGAATGCGAATTCAAAAATGTGATTTTTTTTTACTATTCAATATCATTCAGGCTCATATGAACTGCAAGTAATTATATCAGCTATCAGGCAGCTTATAAAATCAATTTACTTGCTTCTACAAACAAAATCTTCGTCTGCTATGTTTTCTTACTTCGTCATTTTTAGTGTAACTTTGGCTAATTCCTGTGTTGAAGTATGAGATTTTTAAGAACATAGCAAGACTTACAACAGAAAGGCTTATCGAAGACACGGAAACGTGTCACAAAAAACAACTTCATGATTTATTCCACTAATATCACTAGCATACCGTGCAATGTTCCGCCAACAGCACGATCCGCTCCTTGCGCACGATCCCAAAACCCCACACCGACGCGAACTTTCACGGACAGCAGCACATCGCAACGGTTTCGGTCCAGGACCGCCCGTTACCGGTGCTAAACGAAGTGGCGCAAGTAATGATGATTAAAATTAGTAGAATAAAAATCTAATTCATTATGTTTACCTGAAACTTGTGTCGTACCAGTGCGGCGCACCGGTGAACAAGCCCCTGGGACACATGAGAGGAACTGAACCAGAGGCTTAGATTGAGTGCGTGTTGAACAGAACCAGCGAAAAGAAGAAAAAAAAAGGCCACATCCCAAAAGCCTGTCCCTGCCAGCCGTGAGATATGTGAGCGTCTCGAACCACCGTTCTGTCGTAAAGTGTGCTGTAAGTGAGGGGTTCTCGTGACGGGGTGGAAAATAAGGAACGGCCATGATGCTAAATTGTACATTAAATATGCAAATAACCCCAAAACTGGCGCGCGCACAAACCGTGGGCGAAAGCCTGGGCGGCCTGGGCGAAAGTTGACGCCTGGATGCGCCCGAAGCGGGGCGAAATGTAACTGGCCGGAGCGAACACAACCGGCGCACATGTGTGCGCACGTGTGGCGACACGCGCGTGATGGAAAATTCATCCCAAAACACACACACACACCCGACTCCTGCCGTGGTGCGGCAAACGGTTTCGGGCACCGTTCTCTCACGTGACTCATTAACGGTGAGAATTATGTGTATTTATGCAGTGCGACTGGGAAGAAAATTATGGCAATTATCGTAAGGCGATTGTGGCGGCACGTTTCGCGAGGCGTCGTCCTCTGGTTGGCGACAGACGCGGAAAAGCGCCAAAAGAAAACTCAACGTTTACCGACGTTTTCGACAAGCGCGAAAGAATGTAACACTCTTCCGCTGCTCGAAACTTCTCCCATGTGTTTGACAAGCGACGGGTGCGGTGGAATTCACGTTCAAAGAAATCGATCACCGCCGAATGAAGGCACCGCGCAAAGCTCTTCAATTTTCGAAATCAATTAAACTCGATGAGTTGTCGAAAGCGGTTTTCCAAGATGGCGCCATGGCGGAGGAGAAACTGCTTACCACCAGCTCCAACAGCGAAAACTTTCATAGGGAGGGAATTTATACGAGCTATTGCTTTGTACCGTTCCAATGGATCATCTGATCTGCAAGCGTTGCATTTTGTATTACGAGTTTAACATACGTGGGAATGATTCGGATATTCCGTTCATTAACGTCATTAGGAGAGAGAGATAGAGAGCATGAAGCGAGAGAGAGAGACAGAAAAAACTTCAGCAGAACAGAGTTTTGAAGCCATTTATCGGTACTATGAAAATTTTTGAACAATTTTGAACTACTATGAACGAGATCTCATATGAAAAGCTGCCTAGAACATAAAAGAAACTTGTTTTGTTGAAAGGCATGAACATGATAAGATTAAAGTATACAGGGCGTCTGACTTCGGGTTTTTGGTGAAGCTCTAGTACTTAAATAAGATATTCTTAGTACACAACTAATAGGCTTCGATATGTACACAACTTCAACGATGCCTACGGTGAAGTTTTGCCATCGTTGTTCGGGAGCTTGTCAACATGTTCAGCTTCACTCTGATGTGAAATGCCTCCAAAATGAGAAAAGCTTTCCACTGATTTTGCTTGTGACTGTAAATCTTATAGTATTTCACAATAATCTTAACTTCGATATGTTTCCTTGGAATAACTTTGATATTTCCCAAGATGTAAGGGCATCTAGACATTCTAATGACATCTCTAAAGCTCAAAGGATTGAAATTCTTAGATGTGAAGTTATCCTTAATGTAGTTCATCACTATCGTACTCGCAACCAAAGCACAAGTTCATCTAAGCGATAGCGTTGAAGCTAACACCACAATGCATTGCGGTATGATGAAATTGGTAAAACAAACTCCATCAGGTTGATTGCAGCAGAGCGACACCAAAGCGGTGCGATATATTTATCCGACACATAATCCCACGGTGCAGTGCATGGCACTTCGGTCCCAGTGGAACGAAACCCGATACTGTGGCATTGAAAATATGTCGAGGTTTCAACAATTACCAGTATTAGTAATCTGGCACCGCTTCCACACGTGGGTCGTCGGCAGTCCACCGCATCATTACTCCAACCCAACGCCCCGTGACACGCCGCGTCAGCAAACTTCGTGCCGCCCGCACCGTCGACGAATTTGGCTGTCAACACCTCGCAGCCCTGTCAGCCGCCTCGCCGGCAGCTGTTTTTCGCCGGCGTCTCGAGCCACGACCCACCCAGTCGACACCGACAATGGGAGGCCCACCAGCGGCGATATTGTATATTGCATACATCCGGCGCTCGGCGGCAGTCACAAAGGCTTTTCCATTTTATCGTGCTTTCCGTTTTTCGGTGCACATTTGTCCTTTGTTTTCGGTGCCGGGCGCGTGTCCCGGGACGCGCGGTGGAAGCATCATTCGCCCCGACCGCAGACGAACGTACAACGAGCGGTGGTAAATAAAGTATGTAAAGGAAATAATAGATGACAAGTCGGCCGCCGGCTTAGACTTATGTTATAAGATGTTTTTTTGTTTTGTTTTGGGAAGGGGGATGGCGTTTCTCTGATTTTCGTGTCGGAACATGTTCTGGTGTTGCGGTTCGGGGTGAAATACAACAGCGAAAACTTTCATAGGGAGGGAATTTATACGAGCTATTGCTTTGTACCGTTCCAATGGATCATCTGATCTGCAAGCGTTGCATTTTGTATTACGAGTTTAACATACGTGGGAATGATTCGGATATTCCGTTCATTAACGTCATTAGGAGAGAGAGATAGAGAGCATGAAGCGAGAGAGAGAGACAGAAAAAACTTCAGCAGAACAGAGTTTTGAAGCCATTTATCGGTACTATGAAAATTTTTGAACAATTTTGAACTACTATGAACGAGATCTCATATGAAAAGCTGCCTAGAACATAAAAGAAACTTGTTTTGTTGAAAGGCATGAACATGATAAGATTAAAGTATACAGGGCGTCTGACTTCGGGTTTTTGGTGAAGCTCTAGTACTTAAATAAGATATTCTTAGTACACAACTAATAGGCTTCGATATGTACACAACTTCAACGATGCCTACGGTGAAGTTTTGCCATCGTTGTTCGGGAGCTTGTCAACATGTTCAGCTTCACTCTGATGTGAAATGCCTCCAAAATGAGAAAAGCTTTCCACTGATTTTGCTTGTGACTGTAAATCTTATAGTATTTCACAATAATCTTAACTTCGATATGTTTCCTTGGAATAACTTTGATATTTCCCAAGATGTAAGGGCATCTAGACATTCTAATGACATCTCTAAAGCTCAAAGGATTGAAATTCTTAGATGTGAAGTTATCCTTAATGTAGTTCATCACTATCGTACTCGCAACCGAGAAAGAGAGAGAAAGGATTTTTCTTCACGTTCGAGTGCACGAAATCGGAAAGATCCCAATTCGATAAACGTCTCCCGGCTTGGGAGGCCCACCAGCGGCGATATTGTATATTGCATACATCCGGCGCTCGGCGGCAGTCACAAAGGCTTTTCCATTTTATCGTGACCGGAGATAACATTTCCATGCAAATATCAGTACTTTCTGTCCGAAACATATTTTCAAGTGTTCGGTCCTCCTACCACCCCGTTCGCATGCGCCCTCCACCGAACCATTCTCGGCCCAACTCAATAGCCAGCCGGCCATCCCTACGTATTGCCGGGTGCTACGTACCCAACAAAAGCATCCTGCCCAGTGGGCCCCGGTGGTTGGGGCAAGTGTGCCTGCCGGAGGAATGTGAGCTTTCCTGTACGCATGTGTGTGTGTGTGTGTGCCGGATTTAAAAGCAAACGTCGTTGAAAGCCTCTCCAGCCAGAAGCATGGTCGCTCGGCAGACATACTTCCGCCGCCATTGCTGTGGAGCCTGGCCCAGGCGACCCACGTGGTCCGTCGGGTCGATTATTCGCGTGACTGTGTGCGACCCGGTTCGCCCAGCAAAACGGAAAACGGCACGTAAGAAAGCGTCGCCAGAACAGGCTGGTGTCGCCGGCGTCTCGCGTTCGCCCCGGAGCGCCATACTCTAAATACTTTCGCACCGTCGCTAATGCCTCAAAGTGAAACGGGATGTCTTTTAACTTTCGCCGTACCGAGTGGAATAGCTAGGAGGGGGAAAGTTGTTCCTTTTCATTATTTGTTTTCAACTGAAACAGCCGAAGCCGGATTCATGACGAATGCCTAATCTGGCGGTGCGCCGAGAAAGCTGGGAGTTTGATGATTGGAATCCAAACCATAACTTATATGAGAAATTAACTATAGAACGGTAAAGTTGATGCTGAAGATATTGTTTGTTATCTTCTTATTAGTATCAGACGTATACATCTGGAAAAGGGTTAACTTTTAACCATTTTATTTACACTATACACTGCGATTTGCATACCACAAACTCTTTTACATAAAGGACCACTTCAAAGACATCAAAATTCCGTAACAGCGTCATGGCGTATTAAACGTTACAAGATTATGAATGATTTTTCAACCGCACCGTCAAACCCGTCCCATGCGCATGCTATTTCGATGCTATCTGCAGGACCATCACATGCCCAGATGATCATCGGCAATCGGGGGCAGCAGCAATTGACCTGGTTTCATCCACCAACTGTGGTTAGATTTCGATAGGAAATTCAATAATATCCGGCAATCGATCCGGCTTACACGCGCTCCTTAACGAGCGAAATCGAACTCCATTTTATGCAAGTAGACACTTTTGGAAAAAAGGAGGGTTAAAACCGGGCTACGGTAACGAATGTGCAAACAGAGACGTCCGTCCAATAGATAAGTGCGGTAATGTGCTATTAACGTCGGTGAAGCGGGCAAAAAATCGAACCCTCGCACTCGAGAGCCTGGGTGCGTGTACCCTTGCGCGCGCCGGGTGGTGTATAACTTGAAAATAGTGAACGACATTATTATGCCGAGCCTGGAGATGACCCTTTCGATATGCACTCGAAGTATTGACGAAGCTTTACGGGTACGCTCGCTTCGTTTCACTGCGAAGGGTGCGCACAAGTGGAGCGGAAACCAGTTGAAAGGTATTATAGCGGGGGCGGCCGGTAGCATGTGGACGCGTTGCGGGGTTGAAATGATTAAAATTGTATTGAACGTGGGACAGAATATTTTTTTGGAATAAAAATAGAGGCGGACCAGGTGGTACGCAAAATAAGCGACCGTGTAGGGTGTCGGTACTGGAAGGTCTTGGTATAAATAGTATGTAAAAAACATTTTTTGGTTCAGATACCATAACCGATAAGCTTTCAATAATATTTCAATAAGGTTCCAATGAGATACCGTTAAGGTTCCGATAAGAACCAAGTAACGATCCGATGAGGTTCCGATAAGGATTGGATAAGGTTCCGATAAGGTTCCGATAAGATTCAAATAACGATCTAATAAGGTTCCGTTAAGGATTGGACAAGGATCCGATAAGGTACCGATTAGATCCCAATAAGGTTCCAATAAGACTTCGATAAGGTTCCTATAAGGCTCCGATAAGCTTCCACTAGTGTTTCGTTTTGGCTCTGTTTAGATTCGTATAAGGTTCCGATAAGATTCCACTATGGCTCCAAAAAAGTTCCGATAAAAATCCTATAAAGTTTCGATTAGACTCCGATAATGCTAAAAAAACTTCGAAAAGCTTCCGATATGGTTCCGATAAGGATCGGATAAGGTTGCGATAAGATTCCGATAAGGCCTCATTGAGGTTTCTATAAGATTTCGTTCAAGCTCTAATAAGATCTTCGATAAGCTTCCGAAAAGGTTCCCCGAATGCGAATTCAAAAATGTGATTTTTTTTTACTATTCAATATCATTCAGGCTCATATGAACTGCAAGTAATTATATCAGCTATCAGGCAGCTTATAAAATCAATTTACTTGCTTCTACAAACAAAATCTTCGTCTGCTATGTTTTCTTACTTCGTCATTTTTAGTGTAACTTTGGCTAATTCCTGTGTTGAAGTATGAGATTTTTAAGAACATAGCAAGACTTACAACAGAAAGGCTTATCGAAGACACGGAAACGTGTCACAAAAAACAACTTCATGATTTATTCCACTAATATCACTAGCATACCGTGCAATGTTCCGCCAACAGCACGGCTCCTTGCGCACGATCCCAAAACCCCACACCGACGCGAACTTTCACGGACAGCAGCACATCGCAACGGTTTCGGTCCAGGGCCGCCCGTTACCGGTGCTAAACGAAGTGGCGCAAGTAATGATGATTAAAATTAGTAGAATAAAAATCTAATTCATTATGTTTACCTGAAACTTGTGTCGTACCAGTGCGGCGCACCAGTGAACAAGCCCCTGGGACACATGGGAGGAACTGAACCAGAGGCTTAGATTGAGTGCGTGTTGAACAGAACCAGCGAAAAGAAGAAAAAAAAAGGCCACATCCCAAAAGCCTGTCCCTGCCAGCCGTGAGATATGTGAGCGTCTCGAACCACCGTTCTGCCATAAAGTGTGCTGTAAGTGAGGGGTTCTCGTGACGGGGTGGAAAATAAGGAACGGCCATGATGCTAAATTGTACATTAAATATGCAAATAACCCCAAAACTGGCGCGCGCACAAACCGTGGGCGAAAGCCTGGGCGGCCTGGGCGAAAGTTGACGCCTGGATGCGCCCGAAGCGGGGCGAAATGTAACTGGCCGGAGCGAACACAACCGGCGCACATGTGTGCGCACGTGTGGCGACACGCGCGTGATGGAAAATTCATCCCAAAACACACACACACACCCGACTCCTGCCGTGGTGCGGCAAATGGTTTCGGTTTTGCAACGTTCTCTCACGTGACTCATTAACGGTGAGAATTATGTGTATTTATGCAGTGCGACTGGGAAGAAAATTATGGCAATTATCGTAAGGCGATTGTGGCGGCACGTTTCGCGAGGCGTCGTCCTCTGGTTGGCGACAGACGCGGAAAAGCGCCAAAAGAAAACTCAACGTTTACCGACGTTTTCGACAAGCGCGAAAGAATGTAACGATAGCTTTTTCTGTTTTCTATAGGAGAATGGGGACTGTGGGAAGCGTGGGAGGAGGGAGGTACGGGGCAGTAAATACTCCCAGGCGATTGTGGTTGTGGTTTGGCTTCATTTCTTTGCAATTGTTCGAGGTGCCGATTGAGCTTCATTCGGGAGAAACCACTAAAGCGTTTTTCATTTTTCTTGTTTTTTTTTCTTTGTTTAGAGAGCCTCATTTCTACGAGCGTTATAATTGTCTACGGTTTTCAATACAATTAATTGAGGTGTGTATATACCGGAAACCACTTTGAATCTTTCACTTCAATTAATTTAAATTTCATGAAACACCTGGCGCCTCCATTCATTATTTATCGATTTTTTTAAAATGTCTAGCAATGATGGTATATGTGCCGGAAACCATTTTAAATCTTTGCTTTGAATTAATTTAAATTTCATGAAAACACCTGCTGCCCCGTTTCAGTGTTTATCGATTATTTTAAAATGTCTAGCATATCTAGCGGGGTCGTAGTTGGCCGAGGCAACCAAATCCATAAACCAAACAACCACACCAACCTCATTTTAGCGTAAGGTTATAAATTCCCAGACATCTCTATTCCTGAATCGTACTTCCAGTTACACTAAATGAGAAATCGTACCTTTTACGAGAACCATCAACCAGTAGATGCTTTATCTTCGTTATGTACGGAAATATATCGATGGTTCTAAGGTGTGAAACATGCAAAACAATTAAATCTATTCTCAGAAAATTGACGGCGAAAACGGCAAATAATAACATGCCCCGGCCGTAGGAAAATAAGTTAACTAACTACTTCTGAATGTCAATAGCGGCCAAGCAAGGCGCACGCAGGGACCACCGATAAACGTGCGGCCCTTATGCGGCCCACCTCCCCACTATCAGCGTCTTTGACAGCGATGAGCGATGATCACCGGCACAGAAACCACGCACCCGGAGCATTATTTCGTTTTTATCCGCTTCGTTAGCTGCCTCCGCCCCCTATCGCCCAGCCCGCGCTCAACCTTTCGGCGAACATTTCCGCCATTTCCATCGGTGCGATTGATTCTGCTGGCCGGTGAAGCGAGCATAATGAGATTTCTATCCGGTTTGCCATTCGCAGCGCCGTACCCCGCCGTATCCATCCGGCCGACCCGGGAGGCTTTCACGGTGAAATTGGAACGGAATTGCGCTCTAAAGTGGCCATCCTAGTCTCAGCCGCTGATTCCTGGCTCATGGTTTGGTGTGGCGAAGAAGGGTGGGAAACGGGGAAACGAATGGCGAATATGATTGAGGCATCCCAATCCCAATACCCAGCCTCGCCGCTCGCTGATAACGAAAAGGGCACCAGCAGTAAAGTGGACCCGCCTGTAATGATTGGACCTGATGCTGCTTGGAACTGCTCGTTTCCAGGGCAGCTACTAGAAAGCATCTCGTGTAGACAGCAACGCAGCAACAACGCAAGCGGCAGACAAAAAAAAACGCTCGTAAATGGACACTCCCGCTGCCACTGATTTAAGAGCTTATTGTGGGTAAGTGGGAAGCTGCAAATAGTGCGGAGAAAGATCTCTTCCCAATCGTCAGTCGTTTTTTTTTTCGCCACGGCAATCGAGCAATTCGGGATCGAGGAATGGGCCGGGTGTCGGGACGTACGTTTTACTCGCAAGCAAATTACATCCCACCGGATTGGATACTTGCCACAAAGTGGTCGCCCTGCCATTAACGTTCTCTCACGTGACTCATTAACGGTGAGAATTATGTGTATTTATGCAGTGCGACTGGGAAGAAAATTATGGCAATTATCGTAAGGCGATTGTGGCGGCACGTTTCGCGAGGCGTCGTCCTTCGGTTGGCGACAGACGTGGAAAAGCGCCAAAAGAAAACTCAACGTTTACCGACGTTTTCGACAAGCGCGAAAGAATGTAACACTCTTCCGCTGCTCGAAACTTCTCCCATGTGTTTGACAAGCGACGGGTGCGGTGGAATTCACGTTCAAAGAAATCGATCACCGCCGAATGAAGGCACCGCGCAAAGCTCTTCAATTTTCGAAATCAATTAAACTCGATGAGTTGTCGAAAGCGGTTTTCCAAGATGGCGCCATGGCGGAGGAGAAACTGCTTACCACCAGCTCGTGGCGTTCGCTTCCCTCGGTTCCGCATCCGAGCAACCACTTCGATGCCACGCACATTCGTCCCGGCCTGACAGTGGACTAATTAATTTTCCGCAGTTCCAACGCTTTTTCTTTGTTTAGAGAGCCTCATTTCTACGAGCGTTATAATTGTCTACGGTTTTCAATACAATTAATTGAGGTGTGTATATACCGGAAACCACTTTGAATCTTTCACTTCAATTAATTTAAATTTCATGAAACACCTGGCGCCTCCATTCATTATTTATCGATTTTTTTAAAATGTCTAGCAATGATGGTATATGTGCCGGAAACCATTTTAAATCTTTGCTTTGAATTAATTTAAATTTCATGAAAACACCTGCTGCCCCGTTTCAGTGTTTATCGATTATTTTAAAATGTCTAGCATATCTAGCGGGGTCGTAGTTGGCCGAGGCAACCAAATCCATAAACCAAACAACCACACCAACCTCATTTTAGCGTAAGGTTATAAATTCCCAGACATCTCTATTCCTGAATCGTACTTCCAGTTACACTAAATGAGAAATCGTACCTTTTACGAGAACCATCAACCAGTAGATGCTTTATCTTCGTTATGTACGGAAATATATCGATGGTTCTAAGGTGTGAAACATGCAAAACAATTAAATCTATTCTCAAGGACAAGATGAAATCATTCAAGATAATCAAGCTAAGAGCATGCAATGCTTTGCAGTTTCATACAAGTTCATCAAGAACTTAGCAATGCCTCTACAATTTTATATAGCTTCATAAAACATTAAAGCGAAAATGTAAAACACTTTCTCTACACCAGAACATAATTATGTTACTCTCATTTCACGATCGTATCTTCAAACTTTACGTTCACAGACGTCAAAAAAGCGGCGAAAAAGCATCGAATCTTTGTGCAAGCTTTCGCAAATCGCAACAACTTACGTACGAGCTAACCAAGTTATAATTTCCATTCAAACGGTGGCCCGGTTTTGGGCGCGTCGGCGAGCGGCAGCGCGGCTACAAATGCATCTCAAATTTATGACCCCCAACCCCCGGAGCTCGGAGTGTGCAGCGTGGCAAAGTTTGAGCACGGCCCGAACCGAAACCTCGCACAATTCGCCCGACACTTGGTGTCGCTCGTTCCACGCGCTGGGCGTATGAAAAGTTCACGTGCTCGCGAAAACGCGCCGCGCTAGAAAAGATGTAATTTTGCAGCCTTTCGCTGCAGACGACTTCCCAGTGGCCCGGTAGCGCCGGGGACGCCGGGGGTCGTGAAGGCGTCAAGAAGATAATAAACCTTCCACCTGCCAACCACCCACCTTCCTTGGACCCCTTGCTGCTCTCAAACCTGCCAGCGGACTTTTCAACGCCATCTTACGGGTAAGTGCTATTGTGTGCGCGGGCGCGTTCCAATTACAAAGTACAGCAATCAGGACGTTCCGCCGAAGCTGTCGGAGGCGGTGGCTGTGCGGTGCGGTGACGTGATTCCGCGACTTAAGGTGTCTGGGCGGGTGTGGGGTGGCGATGGTGTACGCAATTTCTATGCTCTCTATGACGGCGCGAGAAGCACTTAGGTGCAGAACGCTATTTTACAGCAGCAGCAGCAGCAGCCCCTCCGCAAGAACTCCGATTCCGCAGGACGGGAAACTCCCCGCTTATCGACATCACCCTCCTTCACACTGGTTGGCACCGACTGCCGGCGAAAAACGATGTCGAGCATCGTCAACGCATCAGAAACATTGCCGCATAAAGTCGACGCTATCTTTGCGGTCGCCCTCGCGCCATTCCCCAAGAGGACGTTGTCTATCTGGGCGTGCATTAACGTGCAGTTGTTAGTTTAAGTATAGCCTCTTTTCGCATCACTTACTTTTTGACACCTCTTTCCCGGCTCCGGTACTCCGGCCCGGGGGCGTTATTTTGTGGCAGCTTCTATCTTTTAAATCAGCACGGGTGTCAAATGTGGCGCGTTCGGTTAAGATAAGTCGACAATATGTTAATTTTGTGGCAGCTTCTATCTTTTAAATCAGCACGGGTGTCAAATGTGGCGCGTTCGGTTAAGATAAGTCGACAATATGTTCTCCCTCTAGCCCCGTGCTCTGCCAACATGACAGAAATAAGTTGCTTCAGGCGGACAGGAATTGAAAAATGCAATATTATTTTCCTTTAGATAAAAGCTAAAGGTTTTATCTAAAGAACCTGTCCTTTTATTTACATATTTATTCAAAAGTTTTGGTGCACTAAATTGCCTTCAAAAATACTAGTTGAAGAATTATATAGCAATGGTGCCAATAGAGCTTAAAACTAATGTACATTGATATAAAAAACCTCTCCGGTCATTTAATTAGAAACTCATTCAACTTGAACCAAGTCAGCTTTCGAAAAAAAACACCATCTCTTGCATCAGCAGTTCGCAGCATCGCTTCCTCCTCAATCCGATCGATCAGGTTGCCATCGAACGACCCGACGGTTACTGCCCGTGAACTCAACTCGGGAAGCGATTTTTCAACACGATCCCGGACGTCTTCTCTCAACCCACCGTTGGTAGCCTTTTTTCCCTCCATTCTTTTGTGCCACCCGGTTGCACCGGCACAAGGCAATATGACTAGCACCACCCCAGGGGGGTGCTATCGTTTCGTGGGCTTCTCGCACTCCGTTGGCGTTGAGATAAGTAATTGCACTAATTTATAAGAAATTTACACCAACCACACCACACAAAATACAAAGTGCCGTTTTATGCTCGTGCTCGTCTCGGGTACCCCGCACCGGGTACCCCATCAATTTCAACGGACAGCGTACAAGCGACCCGTCCCTCGGTTGATGATTCCTATCGATTCCGTCCGATCTGACGCCACGCCACCCCTCGGGTTCGCTGAAGGAACGCGGGTGTTTTTATCTTGCTCTTTTTTCTGTTTGTTTGTTTGCTTGAATGTTGAATGTGCCTCCCCCGGGTGGGTTAATCTAAAATTCAAATAACACATCTACTCCTTCTTAGACCTCCCCTGCTTAACCCCGGATAACTCCTTCCCCTCCGAACTGACCATCCGCAGGAACGTGTGCTGTCCCTCCCACGCTCACACGGTCCGCGTGTGCAAACGGCAAATCATTCCAAATTCACGAGCACCCTTACCCACACCGGTCCGAGGAGAGATCTAACAACCGTGTGTGTTTGTCCGGGTTTCCGGGCACACCAGCAGTCAGCGGTCAAGAGGTTTCGGAGAAAAATGGCGTAATAAAGCAAGCATTATCACACTCCGCTCATGAACTCGGCGGACGCACTAGGGCGCGTATGGTTGAGCGTTCTGCTGGAACACATTTCATTACACATAAATTACCGCGCTGCCAATGCAGTGCCCACTCGTGGGCGGCTTCCGCCCGGCCATCATCCTTTAACCCGCAC
The DNA here is from genome assembly GCA_002091845.1 of Anopheles cracens. Lineage (NCBI taxonomy): Eukaryota > Metazoa > Arthropoda > Insecta > Diptera > Culicidae > Anopheles > Anopheles cracens. The sequence goes on from KZ069888.1 coordinate 167,362, forward strand.
AAATAAAAGTGTGGCAGTAGTTTACTGCCTTTTTTCGGTACTTAAAGCACCACCCGGGAACGGCAAATAAGCAGCACACCTAAGCACAAGTATTGCATGTCGGCACAATTCGCCCATGCAATGGATGAGAATTGTTTTTAACCTATTTTTATTATTGTTTTTATAAATGACCAGGCGCCTCCATAAGAAGCGGAGTTTCATTTTAAAAAAATCACGAAAAAGTATTTTATGATAAATATTAGATACATTTTTTTATATTAGCTTAACATTTTAAGGTAAATAAATATTTGATTCACAATCATAGAAATTTTCTTAACACTGCATAACTTATCATGCTGCTTGTTCGACCGTGGCTGTACAGAAAAAGAGTACTTCCGTCACACAGAGATCGGAAAAATTGCCATAAAAGGAGAAAAGCAGGGTGTAGCATGAGGGCTCCATAAAGTAGTATCCTGTTTGTACGCTGACCAAATACACGATGCTCCGATTTCCGCACCAAGAGCCCGTAGTTGCATGTGATCATGGCTGCATGGCTCCGCTCTGCCATTGATGTGCACATCACACCGTTCCACCCGAATGGTTCCTTTGATGGCGGCTCACGGGATCGAACCGGAGGCAGCGGCACTGGATGTGACTGTTCCGCACACTAAGTGGGAATCCTTTATACTGCAAAAAAAACCGAACAGGAATATTTCCGATACAGGGCTCCATTACGAGCGGATTCGCCGCGATCCCTCCCCGATTCAGCGTGTTATCCCTGACACTGGAGCGAGCCAGCGAGTGTTATGCACATCCTGTTTGCGCGCGTAACCGTTCGCTCGTCACTGGTACGCCCCGGGAGTTGCATGCAGCCATAAACACTTCGGCCCCGCAGCCGGACAATATACGCGCCAGGATAATATAAACAATGACCTGCCGTGTAAGTAGGAGGAAAGTTATCTGGGTGAATAAAATATCCACCGGGCTTCCCCACCCAGCGCAGGAGTCTATTTTCCGCCACTTTCATTTACTCTCCATCCGGCGCCCTCCTTCTCCCTCTTGCACGTAAGTAGCTAGCTTCCATCTCTCAAGGATAGCGGGGCTCCGTATGCATCAATCTATCGGCCAGTAGCTGCCGTTCGCTACGGTACGGAAAGCCGACAAAGAATGATGGCAGTGGCACTCATTTCTTGTTATCCTTTCCTGGCTCGCTCCACCTCCCACCCGGGCGGATGCCGTTAGCTTAGTTTCGTGCTGTGCATCGGTCAAATTACTTTTCCCTTCCTTCCACTATTGCTTCACGCCTCCGTCGGTTTGGTTGACGCAACTGACGCGTGGGCAACAATTTTTGTGAACATGCGTTCCCCCGAACAACGCTAAGAAGCCGGCCCTGTTCCCGAAAAACTTCCCGGTAACGGGCCTGGCAAGTGCGAGCTGGCTTACTTAATGATTAATCACGGTCCGGAGATGATGGGCAGCAGGTGGACGATTTAGCGTGAACCGTGCGTTCAGCCCACGGGCGAAACTTGCCTTTCAGTGCAGCGAGAACTAGATTGAGCGGCTCTCTTCGCCGAAGTAAGGCAAGGTAAGAATAGTCCTCGTGCGTTAGGTTGAAAAGGAAAAGAAGATGACGTTGCTGCAAGGTATATGTAAAGGATCTCACTCAAAGTAAGTCCAGCTTTTACCTGTCAGCTTTAAGCTGTAGGTATAGTTGTGTTTGGACTATGTAAGATGACGAAGTTGTCAAGTGATCAAGTGACAGTGTCGAAATAGTAAGCATAAGATACCTGAAATATTCCTTTGAAAGTAATTGAAATATTTCATTCATTAGCTATTAAGCATTCTTTACTCATATTTAATCAATATGGTTGAAAGATCTTCGAAGGATGTTAGAAAAACTTCGCTCTAGTCTGGAAGTTACTCTCTTGTTAGGTTCATTGTTATCCTAGCAATCAATTCATTCCAGACATTCTAGTTCCTGTTTTGTATAAGAAAAAGTAAAAAAAGGTTAGTTAGTTTTCTCTCGTTAATCGAGATAACACAGCTAACAAAACTAGTAGAACCCACCTGCTACAAGTGTTCCAAACTATCCCGGATCCTCGTACGGCGTAAGAAAAATTGTACCGGTGAGACCACGGTACGCTTCACCGGACGATCTCGTTGTTCTGGCGCAAGTGGCGATATTTCTATCTTCCGACCACCTGAGCTCCCGCGGCAAGATAGATTCACCTGTCCTTCCACCCACACCAGCAGCAGATGGTTTCTTTCTGGAAAAGCTTTCACCAGAAAAAAAAAACCCATGACAACACCCTCAAAAGGAGCGAATCGCATCGGAAATGGAAAGATCACTCTAATACCGGCTCTCGTGTCGAACATTCCACAGCCCCAACCGTGCCATGCCTTAATCGCCATTCGATATTTTACCGGGCGGATTGCATTTCAAAAAACTTCCAACATTCAACGCTCGAGCGGGGGCCATAAATTCAGCGCTGATGAATGCAGACCGCGGGATGCCCGGAATGGCGGCGTCGTAACGCGGCGGAGGTTGAAATATTCACCCCACTGTAATCGGGAAATGTTTGAGGAAGCAATAATCGAAGCGGGCCGGGCTGCGGGCTGAACTATGTGCGTCCAAATTGCAAACCCAAGCTGGAGCGCGATAAGAGCAACTCGTTTTCCGCTAATATAAACCACGGCGCGCCCGATTCTCCCATGTTTCCAGTTCAACTCAGAAGAAAGTAGTTTCCAGTTGCGCGCTGTAGCAAAAGGAGCCCGGTTCGTCTGTCGGAACGAGTTAATGGTGGAATTTCGTGGAATAATCAAAATTAAACTAAATTTAACCCACTCCGAGCAGCGTGCGAAGCGAGCGGAAGCTTATCTCGAATTTTAAATGCACCGAAACTAACGCCCCATCTCCCAAGCAAGACCACCCGCCTCCTACTGCTGCCAAGTGCTGGAGACGCACCCCGTGAAGGTTCCAGCAGACGGAATGAGCGTTTATTAAATTGAAAACGATCTCAGTCGTGGTCGGGCCGGGAAGTCAAACGCCCTTCGAAATCCTTAAGCTCCCGCGGATCAACGCATGGGCGGGCGTTGTTTTTGGGAAGGAGCTGTTGTGGCGTGGCGTGGATTCTTGGAGCTCGAGACGCTACCGACCGTCGACCGGGGCCTCGTTCATCGTTTACATTTGTTCTCATTTTCTGCGAATCCCTAAAGCTGGGAAACAAAAAGGCGGCTCGATTGGTTCGCGGAACGATTGCGCGCATTTATATCGAGCGGCGTAAGGATGTGACGCACCATCCGGGTGGGTTCGGGGCCTTGCTCCATCAACGGAAACGAGCGTTCCGCTTCAGGAAGAGCCGGTGTGTATCGATGCTTAGATGCTCCCAGACGGCTCCTCCATCCGGGTCACGCAAGGACGCAGAGACGCATGTTTGAGACAGCTCGAATGTAAATTGATAAATATCATCCCCGTACGGAACTCGTCCTCTGCTCGCTAGGTCCCTTTACCGGAGGCGGACGAGAGCAAACGGTAACAAATGGCACCGAATAATCGAACGATGTGCTCGCTGCAATCATCGTTCTCTTTCAGGGCTCTTCCGGGGCCGAGCGATACATAAATCGGTGGCAAATACCGGACCGTGTTTATGCTAGCCCTGGGCTCGTTCTACGAGCGGATCGAATGCAAAGCCACGCACACGCACACGCCATCGCCGGTCTCCGGACTCGACATTCGGGCTTTGATCCGCGGGCTCCCTTTATTGAACCCGTTTATCGTTCGGCTGCACGGGATGGTGAAGGATGGCGGCATGCTAATGCCACGGATAATGGCGTAAGACCGATTTGACAATGTAAATTGCGATCCGACACACAGCAGCACAGGCTTACTGGACGATAAATGTGTGCAATAGAAAAAGTATCAACGGAATCAGTGTGATCGTTTGGCCCGTAATGAACACGGACGAGCCTTCGTCCTGGCGAGCACGCGCCTGTGTGCAATTCGTATGGCGCCATTTAGCGATTGATAAATTTCAATTTCATTTAAAATAATACCACGGCTCCGACGGTGTGAAAGGAGATGGAGATGTTTGCTTTACTTCACCCTCTACCACCCACCTCCCAATCCCCACCTCCCTAACACCAGCAGTGAGAAAATCCACCGCCGTAGGCGAAAGTTTTATAATTTATTGGATGATTCAAATTGCCCATCCCAATCTCCCAGTGGGTCGCGGCTTCATAATGCCCACCGAACGAGCCGCGTTCGACCAGCGCCGGCCACACGAACGGAAAGGGAAAAAGGAAAAAACACACACACCGTAAATTTATGCGTATTTCATTTTCACAGGCTCTGTGGGGCCACATTACACACGGGCACCCTCTTCAAAGTGAGTGTTGTAAGGAATATATATACTTTTTTGTTGGCCGAGGCCACGGTGCGCGAAAGATTGTGCCAAACGGGATGGTTTGGGTCGGTGGAAAAGTTTTGCTGCGCGGTGGCTATACTTTCAGGCGCAATGGAAAACTTAAGAAGTTTTGTTTTGGCACAGTTCGGTCAGTTTTATAAGGACTAGTTATTCTGTCGTATCGTTTGTAGAGGATTGGCATTCTATGGACCGATTCGTTATGTTGACGGTTGGTAAATTTTATAAACTTTTTAGATAATTGTCTTAAAATTCTTCTTGCATTCTCTGAAAGTATCAAATCTGCTCTCACAAAGCTTCATTACCACCTCAGTTAAAAGAAAGATTATCTGCTGTGTATAACGACAAAACAGAAATAAGACGTTTTATAATGCCATGTAGATTGCATACTTTCCGGCGGTTAACCTAATGTTTACAAAATGAATGCTTTACGCACTACAAATTGTGTTTCTAATACTTCAGATGCATAAATTTAGTCTTAATGTGAATTTGTGCATTTTTTTTAATTGAGTATAAAAAATCCAGTCAAAATCAGTTAAAAAGTTTTAAAATTAAAGAAATAAAATAAAGCAGCTTAGCAACTTCCTTTATCCCAGCCCACCGGACAGTTTTCGGCCAACCTTACGCCTGCGCCGGCCGCTAATGCGGAGCGACAAGCCCGGAACGGACACCTCTATAAAAATCAATTGCCGGAAATTGAAGCCGAAGGGCTCGGTTCCATTCCGTAATTTGTACCCGTGCGCCGGCCGGGTTTTTAGCGTTCCCACCGAGTTGGGTAGAGTCTCATGCGGAGAATCGCTATCGCTTTCGCATTTAGAAACGAACACCCTGTCGTGGGAAGATGGTTTGGGAATACACTTTTAAATGCGCTTGGCGGAGTTGGTCTTGTTTGGCCCCCACCCTTCATTGGGATGTACTCTTCGATCGAAGTTTCGTGGAATGGTGGGATAAAACTTTCCGTTTCCCAAGCTTCAAGTTCAATTACATGCCGTTCAAGTCCAATTACAAAAACAAAAACTCTCTATGGTGCTCTATAAATTTGTGGAACTCATATTTATGATGATAAAAAGAATTCAATGAGTAATAATATGAGTATATGAATTTTATTCTCTGTGATATTTTATGCGAAGTATTATGACAAGACATTCGTTCAGATAATCCCCAATCTTTTTTCTGTTTGGTTGATTAATTTATGTACATTTTTGGAAACGTAATTTATTCAGCATAATGACTAAGAAAAGCTAAGAAAAGCTTAAGGATGTGACCTAAAAAACTATAAAACATAAAAAGGAATGTAATAAGGTTCCGCTAAGACTCGAATAAGGTTCCGAAAAGGATCCAATAAGGTTTCGATAAGGTTCTGATAACCCTCTTTCCTTAAAATGCCTTGCAAGCACATACACAGCGTTCATCATTTTTCGGCTCCAATACAATAACATTCGTATCGGAATATTGAAAACAGTTGAAGTATTTCATTCTCGATTATCCGATCTGAATATCTGATGATCGGCGTTTCATCGATTAATAAAAATACGCCCTCATTATAGCAATGTACAGCCACATAGACCATGCAATGAATTAAAAATTGATGGGATGAGTCGATGAATCACACTACTGCAAAAAACCACACCGCTTTCGTATATTGCATCGACTTTTAAATTCCGATCCTAGCGCAATTGAACGGCAAAGCCCACTGCACGAACACAGCACAGCACTTCAAAGGGGCATAAATAACTTCCCACACATTCCCGGGACGCGGGATGGGATTGACAATTACTAGGATTAATGTCCTACCAACAATGAATCACTGCAATCAGCGCTAACGCATACACGCTACCGCCATCCTGGAACCTCAATGGTTGCCATTGGGTCTATCACACCAATTTTCAACTGTACATCCTTCTTGGGGGGGAAAAAAAACCTTCGCTTACGTAGTCATTATGGACCAATTCCGGCTTGACGGAGAAGGCAAGAAAAAAAGAAAACCGCGTGTCAGGAGCAGTTTTGTTTTTACTGTGAATTTGCTCTCCCAAAGGTGCTTAGTCATTCTGACATTTGGGAGGATGAGCCGGAAACGAAAAGCCACGAAATAAATAACGATATAAAACAAAACTGATGCACAGCGGCATCGTTTCTGGCTCGGGATTGTCGCACGGCGCCGGCTTATTACCATCCCTTTCCTGGCGTGTCCTTTTTTTATAAATTAGCAGACAAAATCTCAACGCTAGGTTTGTGTGTGTGTGTCTCACGTAACGAGCACGAAAATTGCTGGCGAAACTTTTTACACCACCGATTAGACCGCCATCACATCCCACATAAAGGCGGCGCTGAGCGAACGGCTATGAAGGATGGTTTTGTTTTTACCCATTTTTTTGTGTTGCTTTATTCTGTGAACCTTCCACTGAAGAGGGGGGGGGAAACAAAGTGGACAGTTCAAAGCCCATTCAATCGGCGGTTGCGCACGCTAAATTAGACTCGACTCAGGCAAGATGGAAGATAAAAATGACTTAACACGATACCTGACAATCAGCGTTGATGAAGGATAACCGGCTCGGTTGTCACCAACACCAACGCGCTTTCTTCACAGCAACGATCGCGAAGAACCGAATGACGAATGGCGGTTGTTTGGGTGCTTTTACCTCGGTGTACTCAAAGAGTGTTATTAATTGAATATGAAGAATACTAACTAAATTGTAAACGATCATGCGGAAGAGATTGCTTATCTTTGGAGTAATACATTTTCGAAATAGATATTATTAGTTTATTTTTTTTATAAATCAGTCGCCATTACGGTGAGAAAAACAGAAAATGATTTGGACAATTGACATAACCACAATCAAATATAAATGTGCAATATCTGAAGAGATTACTGTCATAGGGAGCTCCAAACAGTATAAATAAAATATCAAGCATACGCACAAAACAGATTAACAAAAGCTCACATTTGCTTCTCTCCGAAAGATAATCCCAAAATGGAGCAATATTAATTTACAATTTAAATATTCTTAATTATTTAGTCCTCACACGCCTTGCAACGGATCAATCGAGCTAATCCTAATCCAGCTTACCAATCAATTCCTTCGCTTCGTCAGAAAGTAGAAGCAAATCTTCACATCAAGCAGCAATTACTGCAAAACTACTCCATCACAAATTAATCGGCTTATCGCTGGAATCGGAAAACTTTCCCGAGAGCAACACAAAGCAATGGCGCCAGAAACGATGTCTCCAATTAATTTCGACCGCACATTAGCATGAAACGGGCCGGCCTACCAGCCTGTCTCGAAACTAATTCATCCCACCATCAGCCCACATCCGTTAAGCCCTGCCGCACTAAATCATGCCCGCCGATGCATGGCCGCCCGTGCAGGACATCTTCGCCCTCGGTGCCGGCCGCCTTTTGCCCTTTTTTTAGATCGATGGAGCCGAAATCCTTCCATAAAATACGCTTATATAACGCGTGCACGTCGCGCTAATGCCTCGAGTGGCCCGGAACCGGAACCGGAATCGTGGGCGGGCTGGACCTTCCCACCAACGCCACATGGAAGGACTGGGACGTGATATGACAGCCGTTCGCTCACACCACCAATGCACGCTCATTGCACGAATACGTACAGGAGAAAAAAAAAACGTGAAGAAAATGAGTGGAGCGTACTTTCCAGCCAAAGTTGCCAAAGCGTCGCGAGGGTGTGCGAGGTGACGGTCGCAAAAGCATTATGATGCTTTCCCATCGCTCGTTGGATTACGGTCCAGCCGGAGTGGAGCGCACAGTGCCGAAACGTGGACATGGCGGCCGGTTCAGACGCACGAAATGCCGAAACGCCGAAAGAAATGTGTATTTTCTAATGGATTCGAACATCACCAAATAAAAGGACATGGCGTACGAGCTTCCGGCCGGCATTGGGGACGCTGGGAGCATCAGCATAATGGAATGTTTCGCACGTCCAATTGGTGGCCCGCCCGAAGGATATCATCGGACGACGGCGAAGGAAGTCGGCGTAACAATCGGCACTCCGGGATGTTCTTCCCATGCGTGGGGAGTGTGCGGTAGCCAGCCAGTCGGTTATTTATGCTGGGAACGCCAAACGATGAGCCTGTCCAAGGAAAGGATTCTTCGGATGTAACTGCGAGTAGTACTACATAGTCGTGCAGGAATGTACCTGATGGAAGCGTTGAAACGAACACCCTTATCAACGGGGGTAGTAGCTTTTTCCGAAATCCCATCAACGTTGGTGCGTTTTCCGATAGACACCAATCCGTCGCCACGTGCTCGCACACCCCACCGGCGGAGTGGAAAATATGTCAAAATTCAATAGAAAAGATTAAGATTAATCATGGCGATAATGTATCTATCGTGCCCGACGCACGCGGTCGTCTGGTTGCCACTTTCGAACCACCGGCTCGCACAGGACGATGGAAAATATGTGGCGATACTTCATTACTTTATCATCCACGGGCCAGCGTTCGTCGGCTTTGTGTGGCTAGTTCCCGATTTGGAGCAGTGGGATGATTGAACGAGCGAAAACCGTCTCCTCTCCTGGCGAGCCTGGGTCGTGATCTGTCACAACGGCCACGGTGACGACGTCACTTATCACGTTTTGGCCAAGATTTATTACTTTCCGGAATGAATCGACGAAATTCATCACCGTTTTTGGTGTGGGGTGGGTTGTAAACGTTCGTTTCACTTCCGTTCAAGCGTTTACACTCGAGGTGGAAGACGGCCTTTCCAAGGACATAATTTTTTAGCGATAACTTGGTCACCAACTGCGGAGGGAGAGTTTCCCGATAGGGTTGAATACGTAGACTAGCAGAGCGTGTTGTTATTAGTTGCACTATTATGAGCACTAGATTGTAAAATCGATGTACAGCCGCTTGGTTGAGCAGTATTTTGAAATATTTCTTAGAATGAAAATAATTTTGAAATATTTCATAGTTTCAGTAATACTGGTGGTAAAACTATGGTTCGACAATGTAAGTATGAGTAAGAAGCGTTAGAACCATTATGGTGATTCTATCAATGATATGTAAATCGAGTGAGCTGTAAAAATTAAATGAAAACTATATTAATAAAAAACACTCAAGCTACACCTTCTTCAATCTCCCCTCAAATAAATAAACGCAAAGCTGCACAATGTAGCGCTAATTGGCACAGCCCGTGTCGCCATCATGTACTGGTGTAATCTGTTAGTGTTTGCCAATCTGCAGCAACGTTAAACAAACTGCACGAACGTAGTTAATGTTTGCTAACATATTTACGCAACACGTGCTGGCTGTCGCTGGAAGTTTTTTTTTCGTTCGAACCGCACCGAAATGTCCGAACAAACATCCACCGGAAGCGCCACTGTCCACGTGTTTAGTTAAGCGAACCGCACCCGCGATTGCTGCCCTATTTGCACACAAACACACTCACTTGTAAAGCGTTCCGGATAAAGCGCCGGAGCTCAAAATTCCCCCGGCAACTTTTTAAACGCACTCCGGGCGACTGCATACAAATTTCATGCGGAAGCCCGTAAAGTCCTGTAAGCTAAACATAGACACCAATCCGTCGCCACGTGCTCGCACACCCCACCGGCGGAGTGGAAAATATGTCAAAATTCAATAGAAAAGATTAAGATTAATCATGGCGATAATGTATCTATCGTGCCCGACGCACGCGGTCGTCTGGCTGCCACTTTCGAACCACCGGCTCGCACAGGACGATGGAAAATATGTGGCGATACTTCATTACTTTATCATCCACGGGCCAGATCAAGCTACACCTTCTTCAATCTCCCCTCAAATAAATAAACGCAAAGCTGCACAATGTAGCGCTAATTGGCACAGCCCGTGTCGCCATCATGTACTGGTGTAATCTGTTAGTGTTTGCCAATCTGCAGCAACGTTAAACAAACTGCACGAACGTAGTTAATGTTTGCTAACATATTTACGCAACACGTGCTGGCTGTCGCTGGAAGTTTTTTTTTCGTTCGAACCGCACCGAAATGTCCGAACAAACATCCACCGGAAGCGCCACTGTCCACGTGTTTAGTTAAGCGAACCGCACCCGCGATTGCTGCCCTATTTGCACACAAACACACTCACTTGTAAAGCGTTCCGGATAAAGCGCCGGAGCTCAAAATTCCCCCGGCAACTTTTTAAACGCACTCCGGGCGACTGCATACAAATTTCATGCGGAAGCCCGTAAAGTCCTGTAAGCTAAACACATTCCTCCCACCACAGAGAGCGAGAGCGAGAGAGAGAGGGAGCGAAAAAACGGCGAAAAAAGCGTCGTCGCCATCGGGCACCATTAGTAACCGCCTGCTCCGATTGCTGTCCTGCAACATCATGCACACGCTGATCATTATAATATCATTTGCGATTCGTGTTTTACCACCGCCATCATCGTAAGCGATGTGGTTCGTGGTGGTTCGGTGAAAAGCGCTGAACGAAACGAAATAAAAATAGCTTTAATTTTCAGCATACGCGCACACCCACGGGTGAAGCTCTTTCGCACGAAACACGCGCGCTCCCGAAAGCCGTCAAGCGGGCGATGCAATTTGCAATATGTTAATTAATATTACATTTACATTTCATATCGATTTTAGCCTACCTTTTCCACGCCCTGCTAGCCCCTGGAAATTGCTCATTCCTTCTCGGCGCCATGCATCAGTTCGCCGATTGCCGCGTCCCTAATGAGGGTGGGTAGCAGATCTGGGGTGGGGCCGATTATTGAGCAAATAGAATTTGACCGGCATGTGCATTTCGGTGTCCGCATGTCCATTCCGCACGCAGGGTTTTCCTTTCCCTGCAAATTTCCTAACGCGCACAATCTGCCGGTGAGGCTGGGGCAGAAATTAAGGCTTTTTTTCGTGCCGTGCACGTGTATTTGTTGGTGTGTTTTGAACGAACGTTGATCCATTTGGAGGAAATCAAATTACCTAATCCGAATGCACAAATTGTGCAACACCAGTGTCTGCAGGGTTGGAATTTGATGCGATTTGAAATGTGCTATCGATGGTCGGCTGGAGATTTTTTGTTCCATGAGAAACCAATAATGGATCAATTTCCATTTGATTTTAAATTCTAACCAAGCTTTAAAACGCATCGAAATCGCTTGTGGTTTCCATTGAAATTTTAAATGAAACTTAACCATTACCTTATTTTAGAAATCAGGATAGTTTTTTTTTGTAAATAAATATCCTCATCTATGTGTAAAGAAGTATTTGTACAAATGAAAGACTCTAATCTTCTATCGATTCAAGAACATTTTCCCACCTGCGCTCAGCTAAACGCAGGCCTTGTCCTGCACTTACGGGAACAATAACTAGGCCGGGCGGGAAGGTTGGAAAATAAATTACATCCGCTTTACACAACGACGGCCAACGAGGATTAGAAAACCACACACATACACCCCGCACGCAAACATACAAACATAATGTCGGACGGCAAACAAAGATTAACGTTGCGAGGCGGTTCTGAGGTTCTTGGCGTCCCGACCGAGACGTGGCGATCGTTCCAAACGGTGCCATTTGCGAACCTACGCGGGGGCACGTCCCTGGCACCTGGAACGTTCAGGCCAAACGCTCTGTTGGTCGTTGTAATTATTTCCAGCGCTACCGACGCTCACCACCACACAACCTCATGCCGACACAATGAAGCCTGGGAGCATCCGTTGAATAAACATCTTGCAGGATAGCAGCAGGAAGTTTACCGACCGGACCGCAGCGATCGGCTTTTTTCAACAAAGCTGGGTGGCTGGATGTGTGTGGATGAGTCGGCATGGCAGCTCCCAGCTTGCGCTCTGTGATGTCGTGTTCTCTCGCCAGCCGCCATCCCGACGAACTGAGCTGTCAGCGGGCGTGCCAGGCGTGCCACAATGTCATAGGCTATTATAATATTTGATTGGTTCATTAAATATGAATCCTTGCCGTTCCCGCCACCAGCGCGACGATGGCGACGACGATAGATAAATCGCTTCATCTACGGGGCTGATCTTGCGAAAACCCGGTCGGCGCAAAAAGGAGACGTTCGGTTCGGCTCCGGCCCTCCTGCGACGCGACATTTCGATTAAAGTTTCACATCTGTCGCACGGCACCGGGAGTAAACTTTTAATTTACTGTCCACCGCCCAGCACCTGCGTCCGTTCTCAACGATCTCAAGTCGCAAGCATTTCACCAACGTGTGTTTTTTTTTTTGTTTCTACCGGAAAGGATAGGAAATTGATTTATGTCACTCGCCGGAGCGTCAAATGCACGTCATCGTGCGACTTGGATTCCTTTTCTTTCAACACATTCGGTGGGTTTGTAACAGCATCACCAAACTGTCACCGAACATTGTAAAATGAGCGTAACTTAAAGCGCTTCCGGCTTGGCACCCTAAACAACCTCCATTTTCAATCGAACACACACACCCAGCCATCCAGCATACTGTTGGGCTCGTTGTTGATTATTGATTGACAAATGATTGGCAAAATCTCACGGCTCGAACGCGTCCTCCAGAGAGATGGGTGGGAAGCTGTGAATATCAATACCGACAACTCTCCCACCGTTCAATATGGTCGTTGAAAGGCAGCGGCTTTACGTACGTACAACGAATCTGGGCACTCCCTGTCATCAGTTCCTTAATGACTCTGTTCCTCTGTCCTACCTTCCAACGAAATGAAGGATTATAAAGCATTTCAAAGAAGGACGCTGGCCGGAGCAGAAGCTCTAGTTTTTCTTTTCCTGCTAAGTGCATTTCACTTGAGACTGAAAGTAATCACGCACTGGATGATGAACGTACATTTGAGATATTTAGGCCTATCGCAAGGAGAAAGGAAACGGACATCGTTGTTGTGGAGTATTTGGTATCAAGTACATTTATATGTAACATATCTTCTCTTTATCACACTTTCAACAGTAGAAAATAACCGATTGATAATTAATAGCAATTAAGATACCAAATAAATATATAAAAGAAGAATTAAACGAAGCTAAATAAGATAAAGATCTAAAATTAGAAAATTAAATTGCTTTCATATCGTCAAAGAGATATCTTCATTTGAAGTTCAAAACTTGTCCACAAAACCATGTATAAAACACAATGTATAAAGAAGAAAAATAAAGGTAAAAAAACAAATTAACAATTGGATAAAAGAAAAAAAAAGATAAGATGATAAAATACGATTAAATCAGACCGAAGCAGACAAAGGCTTGGCATCAAATGAATAAATGAATTGATAATAAATATTAAATGAATGTTTGAAGAAAGTATACTCTAAAGCATATTTTTGCTGCCTGTAGTATATAAAAGGAAAATATTATAAATTCAATATAAAAAGATGCCATATTTCTAACAAACCTACGTTAGGAACAAACCTAGCACTGCATGAGCCAAGCGCGAATTTCATCCGTCAGCGTTTCAATTTCTTTAAACATTCGCATTGCCGTACCTTCACCATATTCCAACCTAGCGTGGGAGATTTTTCAAACCCTGGGCCACTCTCGCATAACACCACCGAAAAACGCCCGAAATCTTCGGTTGCGGCATTTTTCTTAATATCCTTTCACTTGCCCCGCACCTACCGTCCACTACCTTCACGGCCTCGTGCAGACCTCATGGAAGTTTCCCTAGTTTATTGCTCCAGCTCTAGCTCTACCCATCGTCGCCATTCCAAAACTCCCGCTTGCCGCATAGAAACCTGTTTAAACATTATTTGTCTTGCAAAACAGTAGTTGATTGCTAGAAGATCTTCACACAGAAATCCCATCTAGGGAACGTGGGAATGCAATCCTTGGAATGAATTGCTCTTATAAATCTTACATCGTTTCAAATATCTAAATGACTAGATCATGTACATTACTTTGAGATGTGCAAGTTTAGATTTCAGGATTTATAAAATACTCACGTCCATGAAATATTTGTATGACTTGGGTTATAGTGTATAACCTACTTAATGAAAATAAAATAAAACTTTTATTCAATGATGATAATAATAATCCGTAAGATCAAAGTCTTCTCTGTTCTTCTGCCTTATATTTTTTGAAAATTTGTATTTCTTTTAACATCTACATAACACGTCATGTATAAATATGTTAAAGAACACATTTGTCAGATATTCGTTATTTATTCAGTGAAGCCTTATTAAAAATACAAATATCTAAAAGAAAATTATACTAGTTCTGAATGAAATATGAGACATTTTAGATTTTAAAAACGGAATATACCAATGTAATCCTTTTACTTTTTTAACCGTCTTGAAATCTGTTTCAGTAGCGAATAGCTCCCGGTTTATAAGGCTTCATTTCCCTATTGTTCAAACATCTTTTCCTTTTTCAAAACTTCATTCCGATTGTTACACCGTCACAACGAACACACTGTGCCATTATCGCTTTACAATACGCATAATGCTCATCCCCTGCCAATTTCAACACGTTTACACGCGCTACAGTGACCCGGAAGCGTAAATCGCATCCGCTAGCGATTTAACAAATTGATGAGCATATTTAATAAAATTCATCCATCACCACAGCCACCACCAATACCACCACCACCACGGCAAAGGTCAGCTCCATCGGTGGCGCGATAAAACATTCAGCCGGTATTCCTTAAAATCGCTTCGGTACCACAATAATTAATGATCCTACCTGTCGTGGGGGAGGGGGAAGCGCGAATCCACGCCCCTAACGATCATACCCTACCATTAACAGTCCCCTTGTGTCACGGCCACTTTGGTGACACCACCTAGTGCGTTTTAATTAATTAATCTTAATTTATTCAATCCACACATAAGCCCAACAATACACGCTGTCGATATATAGCAATATAGACTGATCTTTTTTCTGGTTGCTTTCATTCGATCCACCCACACCCCAATTCACAAAAGGGCTCATAATGGACCCTCGCTGTCGGATGAATTTTCTGATTATGGCCTAAATTATGCTCCGTTCCCATCGAATGAATTCATTTATTATCTGCAAAATGGAACAGCCGGCAGACACTTTTCAAAATTGAAGGTCACTTTTTCAGATCCTGCAGATATTTATACACACACACACATTGGTTTGCCGATTCGTAGCCTTTCAATCTAATCACCTAACCAACTAAACGGTGGGGAAACGAGAAAAAAGGCACACACACACACACACACACTTGCGAAAGGATAGCTGAAGCTGAATGAAAACATTTTGGAAAACATATTTTTGGAAGCGATTGCGTTCTAGGGGTCGATCCGCCCCGACCACGATAACCTTTCGCAAAAGAGCTGAAAACTCTATTTTATGCATAAGGAGCGATCCGACCGGGGCGACCGCCGTGCCATATGTTGCAGGAGACTCCCTTTTTTTCGGCCGCTCTTGGCTGCTGAAGGTGGGCTTTAAAGCAGCAGGCTTTTTCGGGATCGTCCATGTGGGTGGGTGCGATGGGTGGCGGGGATCACAAAAACCAGGGACTTGTTCAAGGTTGAGTTAAGAAAAGGTAAACATGCTGGATTAAATTTGATTTCGAGTCACTCCAGAAGTGTGGAGTATGAGTTTCGTTTTTTTGCCTTTGTAATATGATTAGAAGCGAAATTGATAACCCTCTCCGAGATACTAGCACATGTGAGATGAAATTTCCGAATGTAATTTCGTTATTATAACGAAGAAAAAAAACCCCACTCGCATACTGTCCTTTGCGCGGTTTCGAGTGAACGGTCGTAAACAACACCCCGTTCAGCCATTCACTACGAAGCTATCAGTTAATGACATTTTACTTTCACACCGCCCGAGTGCAGGGCACCCACGTCGTCGGCAGCGCCGGCGGACATCCCATGCTGTGCTAAGCCCGTTAATGAATGTTCGGTGGGAAGGCCACCCTAGCGCCCGGTACCCGCGTAGCAACATAAATATGGCCAGGTTATACTGAGCCACGCCGAGTGGACGTCCAAACAAAAACAACGGAGGCACAGCGCCTCGTAAAGTTTTCATCGGTTAACAGGACGACAAACGCGGGAAGCACGACTCTTTACACCGATGCGCTGCGCTGAGAAGCGGCCAAACGAGAAGAAAGTTAAGGGTAACATAAAGGCGCCCCGATTATACAACCCTCGTGCCAGCCCAACCGGAGCGTATAGCAGTATGACGCGGAAAATAAAACGCTTTTTGTGTTTGAGAGCGCTTGGCGTGTTATACCTTTGCAATAGCGTTTGCAGCATCAAGAACAGCAGCACTATCAAAACGTTGGAATCTTGCTAGGAACTGAATGGGACAGCGGTCGGCAACCTGCGGCTTTTCAGAAACCTCTTGACATTCTGAAAGTACGGGTTTCTAAGGAACATATCGTCCCTTGGAGAACAAAAACTTGCCATTTAACTTATCTAACCTGCTGGATCTAGAGGTATAGGTACAACCATGTCAGGCAAGTACATATTAGAGGAAGGCAATTAATTAAGGTCCCGATGTTTCCCGAAGTTTCGTTTGATTCGTAACGAATATCCTGTAAATATAAGTTTGAAACGTTGACTTTACATAACTATGAACGACTACAATCATACTTGGAAGAACTAAAGAGAGAAAACAAGAAATTGATCTGGTAACTTGGGGTGATCCTACAGTTCATCCGGAACGTTTCATAGTCTACAGCGTGCTTATTTTACTCTCTGACCAAAAGCAGTTGCCGATCACTGGAAGAGTCCCGAAATCCATCTCGGAGATGGTCATCTCTAAGCAAAAACAAAAACACTGCTTCCCAGGTGTACTACGGAGACTCGATGAGGAGCAAAAAAGACTCGGGCGCGAAACTTTGCACTCAGGATTGAATGGAATTACGATGACACCAACAAACACAGCTGATAAGAAAATAGGAGGAACAGAGGCAGACGGAAAAAAACACAAACACACTGACGATACAGCATCCATTCATCGCGTTCTCGCGAAAAACCTTTCGGTGGTGAAGCTTTAAAAAAATGGGACCTTCGCATAAACACATTCTAGTTTAATGCCATATTTACGACGTCGGATCGCTGTCCCTGTCCGTGGGGGAGGCCGGTCCGTAGTGGCACCAAATGCGAAGTTTAATGCTACACTTTCCCGGTACTTATCGGCGACAAAACCCGTCCCGTGCACACCCGTGGAGAGGGGGAGGGGGGGCGTGGTGTTAGAGCCCACCCATGAAATGGCCATTCGTAGTAGCCATTCGTCGTCCGGCGTTTGGTCTGACTTCTCGCAGGACAGGCCCGGGCCGTGGGACGGAGGTTTAAGGGTTGCCATGGAGGGGTGGCAAAATCAATTTCAAAAAAGGTTCACCGACACCGGCACTCCATAAGTCGAGCAATGGGGTGAGTGCGAGATGGCCCGGGGTATCTTATCCGGGTGCCCGGGTCCTTCTTGTGAAACGCAGCCGCCTCCGTCACCGGAACCGGAAGGCTGGGTGGTGTGGTGAGAAACGGGCGACAGTTTAATTTGAAAGCATGTTTGTAGCTTAGAGACAACGACCAAACACAGCGCATGGTTTCAGGACAATAGCATTCCCAAGCGGTGCGATGGACCGGGGAGACATGGGAATAAAATTTTCTCTATTTTCCACTAAATTTAAGCTGTCAGCCCCGTCGTGTGGCCGTAAATCATTTCCGATACTGGCCGGCACCAGAAAGCGCCCGAACGCTTTCGATTTCGCAGCATTTGCCGTGGCCGCTAGACGAAGCGGTTCGCAGACAAGGCCGGCAAGACACCGAAAATAAAACGCTCGCCCCCTGAGAGAGCGGCTGATAGCTGTGATTCCGGCTTTCCGACTGTGACCAACCAACGGGGACACTTTAGCTGTAAAATATCATCTTTTAAGTTGGGATTGTTTTATTGGCTGCGTCGGCCGGGATCCGGCAAATAGCCTACGGAACCTTCCAATAAATAAAAGCCATTTGCCCGTTTCATCTCTCGGCGTGACGCATTTCCTAGGAACGTACGGCATGTTTGATGGCCGAAGATCAAACGACCGGTGGCCACTGTCGGTGTGCAAATGGCATGTCCCCGGAAGTCAGAAGTCGCTCTCCGGCTGGCAAAGGCAGGCGCTTTTTACGAGACGAGATATGTGTTTTTGTTGAGCGCCGTCCAGCACACAACAGGCACGCCGACTTCAATAACTGATCCCACCGGGATGCAGTGCACAGCCCGCAGATATGTCTCAAGTGGACCGAACCAGGAACCATTCGGCACGTCGGCTGATGAGGGTGTCGAACAAATGGCATTGATCGGACGTTTCCGAGCTCATCTCAACGCGGGGACCCCTTCGGACGCGGCAAGAAACAGCCCGGAAGCGAAGCATTCATAAAGCGGAAATTTATCGTTCAACTGCAGCATCAACGGCGGCGACGCCACAGTGGGCACTATTTTAACTGACGTCCTTGGAAACGGACCGGATGCAGCGACTGATGGCCTGGTCTGTCTTCTGCGGAGGATGGACCAGCGGCGCAAGACATCAGCCCGCAGGGGAAGAACCATTTAATTCTGTCGCCGGAAATTGGGACACTGGAGCCGGTTCGTGGGAGAAATCTTCTGTTTGGGCACTTAATTGAGTTATCGCACCCGTCTCGCTGCTGATAAATATACATTTCAATTACAGCTGTTTCGCCTGGGCCACGTGTAATGTGCCACGGGGAGCAGTAATTACGGAAACCCCCGTCGGTCATCCATACTGCATGCTGCGCGCCCTTAACCGGGGGGCGAATGTTAATGAAGATTGATTAGAACTATTTTTCCCCGTTGAGGTCGCTCCACTCCAGCCTGTTGGGACTGCGGCAAGGACCGGGGGAGAGATTCTTCGAAACCGACGGGAAATCCTTCTCGTGCATATCGCCCCTCACTGCGCCACCAAGGGAAATCAATCCCTGTTCCTGTTCTGAGCCCTCCCGCTCACTTGAAGTCGTAGAGCGCACGCGAAAATATTAATATAAGAAGGGAGGAATGCAACAAAAAATAGGCAAACCCTTTTTTCTTTGGTCTCGATTCTTCATGCTCCAGCGACAGTTAAGAAGAGCGTGCGGAAGAGAGGCAATGACGAACGACTTGATCCACTTGACAGGGTTCAGGGTTCCTCCCGCTCCAAAAAAGTGCGCGATATCGAATCGCGCGTGATGCCAAGCGGAAGAATATTGATTGAAGGATGCGGTGTACATAATTTACACTCCATTTGAGTGCGCACCTCCTGGAAGCAGCACCGGACACCAACCGGGCGATAAATCATCTTGCGAAGTATGTCCCGGAGAAGCGCTTACTGCGCTGCTTTTTGACAGGAAAGCTTCCGTACGTTCCACCACCAGCCGCTAGGTGGCGCTAATGGGCGCACGGAAGCTTCTGCGAGCAGCGAATGTCGCCACGTGGTGGTAGTTTGCGATAAGCGCATGCGTCATGTTTTGCCTATTTTCGAAGCCATCTCCAGGGTGCAATTTCAAACTATCGATCAAACGGCGTCACAAACAAAGCGCTCAAAATGCCGGCAAAGGTGCTCTCGTCCGACGATTGGTTCGAAATAACGCTGGTCAAGCAGAGCACGTCCTCCATCACCGTCCAGTGGCAGTTTCGGAATCCGCTCGACGTGCCATACGATCTGTTCAAGGTGGAAAAGTGCTACAGCGTCAAACGGGATCGCTGGGAGACGGTGTACTGGGGTGCCGGGACAACCCTGACCGTGCGCTGCCTGGAGCAGAATCTCTGCTACTCGTTCCGCGCGTCCGTACTCCATCAACCGACCGATGGAGCTGACTTCCAGTACGCGTACCAGTCGCCGGTCTTCAAGGCCTGCACCCTACCGAATATTCCCTCGACGATGGGGTTATACCGGGCGGTCAAAAAGTGTCAACCGGCGCTCGTTAAACGGCTGCTGCACGCCCGTCCCGAGCTCGTCAACGTGCCGGTGCACGGTGAAACATTCCTCTATCTGGCGGTGCGTAGCAACAGTCTGGAGCTGGTCAACGCACTGCTCGATGCGGGTGCCAACATCGATCTCGGAGTGCCGGAAACGCTGGTCACACCGCTCCATCTGGCGGTGTACCGGCGCAATCTGACGCTGGTGCGACATCTGATCGAGCGCGGCGCTAACGTGCACGCGCAGAACTGCGTCGGCATGAACGTCGGACACTACGCGATCGATGCGGACGATCTGACGATGCTGAAGTACGTGCTGGCGCAGGGCATCAGTCAGGAGACGCGCGACCGGTGCCAGTGGACGTTGATGTTCCGGGCACTGTACATGCGCGTGTCGGTCGACATCGTGCGCCATCTGCTCGAGCGGAAGTGCCGACTGAAGGTGAAGGATCGGCTGCGGCTGACCCCGCTCTACTACGCGCAGATCTGGGGCCAGGAGGAGATTCTTCGGCTGCTACGGAGGCGGTTGAAGATCTGATTACGATTGAATGGATCGGTTGAAAGACGATTCTAGAGTGAGTGAGTCTTTTGTGACTCTGAGGCTCTGAGAATATAATGGGGACATGGAGTTCGAATCAAAATCTTATTAGGGATACTGGGAAAAGACATTATTCTCATCTCTAGTGTAGTGTTTTCAACGATTTTCAACTTTATTTACAACCCACAACGAACAGATGAAGGTGAGCGCTGTCACTCATAACCTCAATAGATTCTTACCATAAACGCCTGTTTTTTTTTTTGCTAAATAACTTCCTGCCATCTTTCTTCAATGCGTGTTCTGCTGATGCTCTAATAAACGTGCTGTTTTGTGTGTCTTGGATTTGTTTAAAAGTAAAATGCTAACTCTACCGTGCTACCTCCAACGAAACGCTTACGCTCCCTAATCTACGCCCTAATACTGTATCCCGGTCGGTCGTAGCCATTTCCGGGCAATCATTCCTCAACAACCTTTCACCGGCGCAAGACCGTCGCAAGTAACAGACCAGCCACAACCCTCGACAGCGAAGTGCCTGTCGTTCCGGTGGCTCCGCTAGCCTTCGGCTGCCATCCATCGTCGTGGCTATCTCCATCGTGGTCCGGATGGTGGTGGGCCGATCGTTTGCTGCGGGACCGGGCCGATTCGGTGCCGCTTTCCTCGTCACTGTACGGGATCGGATCCTCGTGTGAGCTCGCGACCGGCTTCACGATCGACAGCTTAGTTGAGATGGGTTTGACGCCGGATCCGAGCGGTTGCTGTTCGCTGCTCGCACTGTTGTCCTGCGCGTTGATACCGCCGGGCAGCAGGGGGTTCGCGTACTCCGAAACCGGCGGCTGGACGGCACTGGAACCGCGCGTCCCATAGATGGCGGCAGTGTCCGGCGCTAGGTACGCCGCGATCGGGGGATACTCGCCCCGGAACGGCCCGAACTGGGGTGTGTCGCGCAGCAGCTGTTCCGCCTTGGAGCCAACCGGACCGACCGGCGGCAGTGGTTCGCTCTGGTGGGAATCGACCGCCGACGGACCATTCACCAGAGACATGTCCAGCACGGCCTTGCCATCGAACGCGACGACCGATCCGTCCGAACCGATCGGTGGCAGATAGAACGGATCGACCCGTTCGTTCGCGGCGCCCAGCGAGTCCTGCCCTTCTCCCACCACATCGGCCGTCTCGTCCGGCAGGATTTCAACGTTGCGCTTCGTGGCGGACTCACGGGCTGGCCCACCGGCCGCGTGTTTGACGTGCGCCATCGCCATGCTGTCCAGCGGCGACGGGATGAACATCGGCTCGAACGTCTGCCGGGACGGTTCGTCCTGGCCGTGGATCATCAGTGCGTCACTCTCGATCGCCTCGTCAATGTCGTCGTCCTGGCGGCGCAGGAACCCATGCGCACGGTTGTCCTCGAACTCGAGATCGAAGTCATCCTTCCGGCGGTAGATCGGCTTGAAACCGCTCTCAACCACGACCGAACTAGGTTCGAAACCATGGTTCGCCGCATGCGCTTCGTACGAAATCTTCGATTCGGACACGTCGTACGGTGTTTTGAAGATGGGCTTTATGTTTGGTCGCAGTGACTCCTTCATTGGTTTCCCAGTGTGGCGCACCGGGAGCGTAATCGGTACCGGTTCGCTCTTCTTCAGGCTCATCGTCAGGTGAGGTGGCATCTCAGGCAGGGCGAATGGTGGCCCACCGGGTGAACTCGTCGGTGGCCTCTGCTCGATCGGTGCGATCTGCTTCGGTGGTTTCGCCACCATCATCTCCACCGATGGTCCCTTCCGGAAGGGCTTTATCTCCGTCGGCTCGCCTAGCAGCAGGATCGGTGCGATCGCCTTGATCGGCATCTTACCCTTCGCGACGAACGGGCGCATCAGCGGTGCCACCGGCTTCTGGTAGTGGCTCACGATCATCGACGGCTGCGGGATGACGAATGGGCGCGTCGGACGACTGCTGCCCGGTACCGGGCGCCGCTCCATACCGATCGGACGACGGACGGGCAGCTTCACCGGTCGGAACATTGGACCACTGTTCGGCGGGCGCAGATACACCGGCAGACCGGACGAGGACAGAATCGGTTTCACCGCACCGTGCACATAGCCGGGCGGTGGCGGTGGATGACGATGGCCCGGTGCAGGATGACCTTGCACGAACACCGGATGACCCGGTGGGTGGTGTTGGTGGACAACCGTCTGGTTGGCGCTCTCCACCGTCTGGTTGGCGCGCAGTTTTTCCTCCAGCTCTTCCGCCGCCCGTATGCCATCCTCGATGATGCGCGTCATCTCGGGGTTCTCCTCCAGGTTGATGTCGAACTGCTCCTTCTTCGTGTCCGGGCTCATCTTGTGGTGCTTGATCAGGTCGAGCTCGTGCTTCTGGAGGAAGTTTTCGTGCTGCTGCAGGAAGTTGTCCGCCGGCAGCACCTTCGACTCGTGCCGGATCGATTCCTCCACCGAGATGCCCTCGTTCGGTTCGGCGTACACCTCGTCCAGCTCGCTCGGCTGGGCCAAATCGCACCCGTCGTGCACGTTGATGCGCCAGCCCAGATAGCGGTGCGTGAAGCACTGATAGTAGACCGTGTCGGGCGTATCGGCATCCGGTGTCCACGTGATGATACCCGGCTCACCAGCATCGCACTTGAGCGAAAGACTACGCTGGTACGCACCGAACGATGGATAGTCGTCCGCCGGTGGTCCATCCGGATTTGGGGTCCAGTTGCAGAGTCGCCCTACGCCGGTCGGCATCAGCTTTCCGCTGCGGCTACGGTGAACGCCGGCAAAGATGCGTATGTTCTGCAAAGTAATTCAACGGATGATCATCCACAGCCTTTCGTACCTCAACAGCGATAGACACCTACCTTACGATCTTCTTCCAACTGGTGCTCATATCCACCGACCGAATCGTCGGTAATGTAGAACGGATGGTACTTTGCCGGCACGTTCGGATCCAAACCGCCCTCCACCACGAACGTGTACGTTTTCCCTCTCACAACGTTAATCTCCGGAATGAGCAGTCCATTGATGTACCACGAAATGCCCCATCCAACGTGTCCTGCAAAAGATTCACCATACGCGTATGACTCATGCGGTCAAAGTTTACACTCAAACAAGTCCTCCCTCGTACCTGTGATCGCCGGATATCCCTGCATGCCACCCGTCGGGCCCAACTGGGCGTAGAACACACCGTCCTCCGGCTCGTCACACTGGATTGGTGGAATGTCCCATGCGCCTGGTTTCGCCGGTGGTCGAGCCGTCGCCGGCTGATGCGGTCGCTGTTGCTGCACGCTATTCATCGACCCTACATCCTCGCGTCTATTGCCACCCCCGTAGCTGGACGACGAGGCGAGCTTCTGCGGTTGCTCCGGCTGCTGCTGCTGCTTCTGGTCCGACTCAGGCGTGGGACAGTTCCAGAACGGTTGACGACCGAAGTCGATGATCTTGTTGCCCTTCAGGTAGTGCGAGTGGTACGAGACCTCGTACCGCTGGTTCAGTGGCCCGACCGCCCAGATGATCGCCTGGGACGCATTGGTGAAGACGGGCAGATCGAGATGATCCGACGCGCGTAGCGGTCGCTGGTAGGTGACGATCGAGTACCCGTTCACCATGGCCGCGTTCAACAACCGGATCGAGTTGCTGTTCTCGGTGATGCGCGTATCGGGACAGCTGCCGCGTCCACCCGAGCACTGCGATTTGGCGTCTAGATAGTAGTCCTGCGCATAACCCTTGCCGGTTGCCTTATCGACCCAAACGACCGCTACGTCGGCGCCCACCATCTGACTCTGGGCTGGGTTCGGAGACACGCCGAACGACATGTATTCGCCATCATCTTAAGGTATATAGGATAAGCATAACAGGGATAGTTTAACAGTCACATCAACTGTAGGACGTAAATAAAGTCACCTACCTAACTTAGCGACCAGCTGCACAACCACACTCTCGCCGGCCACAGCCCATCGAACCTCAAAGGCCAACTCGTCGAGTAGGACTTCACAGTTTAGCTTCGACTGTGAGGCATTGTGCAAGAAAATAATACAAAAGAATCAGCATTAGTTTAGACTGGTTGCAACTCTCCATTCCTTGATCTGAGTGGTCTAGTCTTGCGTTTAGTACGTTCTTCTGCACACTAGAAATCGGAATGCTTAATTTACAAAGCAGGAAGCAGACGTTAGTGATACATATTCAATCCATTTACCAATTACCTAGAGCACACTATTTACATACTTAAAGGCAATAGCTGTACAGCTGTACCCAATCGAGGCCATTGTTTCCCATGCTAGTCTCACTCACTCGCCGAGATGAGATGGACTTTTCCCAACAATGTTTCGTACTTACGCACTCCCTCTGATGCGCCGGCCGCCAGTTGCACCCGTTGAGATCGATCTGCTTGCGTTCGCGTATTAATTAGGTGTCTGAATGTTTGTTCACCGTTGGTGCATCTTCCTTTCCGAACAATCAAAGCACCGAGGAAGGTATCGACGGTAAAATGCATCAAACGATTATTTACACAACAATGCAAACGGCGCTAATCACAGCTTCCTCTCTCTTTGTTTTTTTTTCTGTTCTCCTTCAAGTAGCACCATCCGCGTTGATCGGTGTGGCGATGATGATGACGACAACGACGCGATGCGTAACGTCTTAACGATCGTTCGGCTGCCTGGCGCAACCGTTGCACGTCCCGGGCTGCACTTAGCGATAATAAGATTAGTTAATTACTCACGAACAGTTCCGCTAGGCACCTGCGGGACAGCCCCGGATAGAGCGTAAGCGCTGGCGTATTGACGATCCTGACCGTTCGTTTCTTCGGCAACACCATACTACCCAGTCCATTGACCTGCGCCCGGGAGAGCTAATCGGTACGCGAAGAATGCCGTCTTCCAGTGAAACAAAACCAAACACGTCAACATCAAGCCGACACATTCTTCGCATGCACTCAGCAAAACGCTTCCTTTTTGCCAGTTTTCCTTTATTATCTTGATTCCGTTCCGTCGTCGCGCGTACAATGGGTTGTCACGCGGCGTGCAGACGCCGCGCACTGGATGATGAAGTGAACATTCCTGTCAAATACTTTCTACATTCCAACCGGCTGGGCGGATGTGTACAGCTGGCGTTTTGCGTCAACTGTCTTCGGGGAAATGTGTAGGGTTTAATTACACGTGTGTTAGTCGTTTAATTTACTTTTAATACGGGTCCGGTATTATTGGGTGGGTTACAACGTGGCGTATTTTATTTACAACCGCGCGACCGATGGAGACTGTCCGGTCGGTCTTAAGCTAAGTCTCTCTCCAAAGATTTGCTCGGTTTGTCTTGTACTCTGCACCTAAAATCTACTCCACAACCTACGATTCTCTTGTCAGTTTTTCAAGAAAACCGGCGACTTCCTGGCGGATTGATAGTCTTATTACATATTTTCGATGTACAAACACATCGCTCTTCTTGCATACTAAGAGTAATAGTTTTCCGTTCCTAAGCAAAGCTTGCTAAGAATATTAAATACGCCTTGACTTAAGCTTAAGGCTGTCAGCTCATCGTGGGATGATCACGGACGGACTTACACGAAGCGCGATCGCTGCAAACGAAAGTAAAGTTTTGAAGGTTTCATAAAACCAGCTGATGGTTTCGAAAGCAAGCTGCACGCGAATGAGTCCAGGCAAGGATGACAACGAGTATGATACTTAAAACCTCAGGCTTAAAGGATCTATGGATGGTATGGCGAATAAGACAGTAGTACGATATTGGTGTTTCATACTGAAACTTTTATATGGTGATATGATGACATTCCTGACCAAAACAAATGAAACCCGTGTGTGGGAATGTAGCGCTACAGATATGGTACACTGAATATGGATGGTGAGTAACACGAGCGTAAAGTATGTGTGAATTAGCAAACCGTACTAGCAGGTGGTGTAAGTGTGCAACCCCGAACCCGTGCGCGAGATTAGAGTCTCGAGTCCCACTGTCCGAGCTGTGCTCGTCCTGCGCTAGAACAGCAGCGAGCCAACGTAATCCAGCAGCCCGGCTCCACCGGCCGCGGGCCGCCCGGGCTTGCGCCGCTGGTTGCCGCCATTAGTTACCTGCGGGCTGATGCCGAGCATCTTCAGCGACGGCGGCACGTTGATCTGGTCCGGGATGCGCACATGTCCGAAGTCGACGGTGAACGCCTCGCACCACACGCCAAAGTGCCCGATGTCGAACACGGTCAGATCACCTGGCAGCGTCAGCACGATCGTCTTCTTGTCGTAGCGGCGCAACGGCGTCTCCTTGCCGTTCTCGTCCGGGATGCGGATGCCCTGCGAGGTGGGAGCAGCTCCACGTCCGACCCAGAACTTGGCATCTGTAGCGAGTGTGCCGAACGAGAGAATCACATTCAAAGTCCCATGGCATAGAGGCAACTTAATTGGAGGTCCCAGTTATCTCAATTCTGGACACTAAGAGCCAATTCTGGCGTCTATTGACCCTTGCTAGACAGCGGGTAAAGCTTTTGACATGAAGGTTTGGCCTAAAGTCTCACAAATCTAATAAGTTCTAGCCTTCTAGCTGTCTACTGACTCCAAACATGACAGATCGAAGCTCTTGTTCCTGTCGAGTTACGTACCTGGTGCTTCGCCATCGTAGCTGAAGTTGGGCACGAGCAGCGTCTGCGCGTCGACGATGACGATGTTGTCCGAGGTGACGTCGTGCACGCCGCTCAGGCCCGCTATCTTGGTCGGACGCGGGAAGTCCAGATCGTTCCGTATCTGCACGTCGCCGAAGTTGACCGAAAAGTCGTCGCACCACACCGAGAACCAGCGAATGTCGCGCAGCGTCTTGCCCTCCGGCAGCGACAGCGTAATGTCCTCGTTGCGGTACCGCCGCAGCACGCCGGCCCGGCCCCGCTCGTCCCGCAGCCGGTGCGCCCCCTTGTTGCTCGGTGCCCGCGTATTACCCACGTAGAAGTAGGCCGCTAGAGGACGGACGAGACGGCGCATTACAGGTTGCTGATTCAAGTTTTACGATAAGCGCAAGCTAAAAGCCTGCCGGTTGTTTCCAACTCGAACGGGGTTGGGTAACTATCTTCCCTGCGTGCGCAACCGCGCGACTCACTCACCTGGACCTTCGCCGTCGTAGTTGAAGTTCTTCAGAAAGAGCGTCCGCGCGTCGACGGCGTACACCGAGCCGGACACGCCGTGGTGCAGCTCGGTCAGATCGGCGATCTTCGTGCCATAGTATCCCTGCAGTGCGCTCGTCTGCTCCGCCAGGAAA
>KZ069888.1:195329-206382 GCA_002091845.1 Anopheles cracens
GGAAAAAAAGAAAAACATTAACATCAGATATTAGAATGTGGTACCCCACCAAGATGTCTCTGCAGGATCGTTCAAGGGTCTCAGTTGCCATTGGGGTTTATTGGGGGAGACCAAATCACAAAACCGGTTCCAAGCAAACAGAGAGAAAAGCAACAATCAAACGAAAAAAAAATCTCATTTATTCGTCTTAAATTAATTGGATTTTCCCTTTCATTTTTCTGCGCCCAACGAAGTCCCGGAGCACATTAATCTACCGCATGCCGCTCGCTTGCCTTCCCATGTTCGTACTTCGCCCTCGGCAGAAGCTTTTGAGGCACTTTGCTTTCGTTTGGTGACCAAATTCTTTCGCCGGAAGGAAAGCAAATCACTTTCGTTCGCTCGGAGCTGCTTTCTCGGGCGACCCCAACTGCTCCAGGGTTGTGTATGTTTGTCGTTGCGCGACACTGACGTGTGAGCGGACCCGTGTGCGCCCTCCGGCCGCGTGCCAGCGCTGTTTGATTGAAGGGCGCGGACAGTGGGTCGTAAATCCGCCGCAACGATCGTAAATCGTCGTACGGGCTGCGCAGTGGAGAAACGTCCATTAGAAAAGCCGGAACGGAAACGACAAAGCACTGTCGAAAGGATCGTGAGGACACTCGATGCCACGCATTGTTTGGCGTCGTTTGATTGATTGGCCCTAATGGGTGGCTCGCACTCGCTTTCGACTTCGCTCAGGAATACGCGCGATAATTAACATACCCGAGGCGACACGGACGTACGGCGTGTGAAAAGCCGACCGGACGCGCCCGGACCCGGCGTTGACGGTGGCGAAAGGAAAACAAAAGTGATTTTTCCTCCGGCGGATCAAATTCTTGCCCTCTCCCTTCTCTTTCAAAATGGGCTCGCCCTCGTCGTGGAAGCGGGGGTGAAAGTTTGGCTGCCCAAGTCACGGGACCCGCCAGTCCATTGACCTCACGAGCAAGATGTCGTTGAAGGTAAAAACCAACCGTAAAGGTAGTGAACCGATCGGGAGCGTAAAAAAGAGTGCACACGCGTCCGATCTTCACCAGATGCCCCGTGTTCAAGGCCGACTTGTTGTCAATCACGATCCATTGTTGGTTTTTTGCAACTCTCCTTGTACGTTTTGCATTCGCGTAAACAACATTCAACACACCGAAAATTCACGCTGACCCAGCTCCAGCCTCATAGTAGCTTACCTCATCGCTCCGAAAGCGTGAGTCCCTCGCGCGAGCCGGGCAAAGCACACGCGTATGGACAGCACAGCAGCGCCATTTTTTTGTTGTCGTTGTTGTATTGCGACATGATCGTAAAGTTGCGCAATCGATGAAGCACCCCGGCGGGTTCGCACGACCCGGTTGGTCCTGGCTCCTTAATGGGCCACGTTCTTCGGCCGTGCTATAACTTCGACTGCACCGGATGCAGTCGGACCTGCTCCGACGCGGAGATACCAAATACGCGCCACCGGCAGAGGGTTTTACATTAACATATCGTTAGCGTCGCTAACGAACGATGGCGCTGCCGTAGGGTTCAACGTCAGAACTGAACTGGCATCGTGATGTAAGTGATTTTTTTAAATAGAGTGTTACATCGGTTACGGTGTTGACATAATGCCAGAAGCAGTTCTAAAAGCAGACACAAAATACCCTGAACACAGGTCAAAGTTAGGTCAGAGAGGCGCTAGTCTTAAAGGTCATAAAGACTAGAGCCTCTTTTTAAAAAATACCAAAAACATCAAAAATTGAAACGCTCAAATGCCATCGACCTAAACGACTGGATTCTTTTGAACTGGCTTGAACAAGGCTTTCAAGCTATGATCCTTTTAAGTCACGCCTCAATGTAGTTGGAATGATCATGATCCATGTCAGTCCAATAGCGCCAGATAGTTCAATACATGAGTGATTGGAAGTATAGAAATTGAAATATTTTCAATACCCCAATTATAACCCTAATTGGACCAACGTTTCAACCGGTACTAACGTTATCACATCATCTTGCATGTCTATCGCCTAATGTCTTCCTGTACTTTACACGGATCAATCCACGCACACTCCGATCATGTTTCTTCCATTTGCTCTCAAGAAAGCGTCAGGTTGCGGTTTCTCCGTGGTACTTAATAGCCCGATGATTCCTGTATTACACAGCCCTGCAGCAAACTGCCTTTACGGCCCTTACGCAAGAACTTCACGGTATCAATTCCAGCACCGTCCCCGTAGGAAGCGGGTGATACGTTCCCTGCTCGCACCTGATCGACGCTCGCGCACACAGGATGTGGTGCGTGATTGACGAAGCAGCCGGGCTTGAATTATCAATAAATAGTGCAACTTTACGAGCCGGAGCCCGCAGAAAAGATGTGCACACTGCACTGTGCGCCCGGACCTGGCGCAAAAGCGAAAGGAAGAGCTGACCCGGCCTGAGATCGGGTTTTGCAGAAAGGGATTAAACGGTGGCGCTGCGTAAGCACCGAGCTGCCTCCGATCTCTTGCGGTATAAGTGACACGTGAATAGATAGCGAACGATAACCGACAAATACACACAAAAAAACCAGCACAGCAAATACCCATACACTCAATCACCATGTCAGAAAAGCGAAAGGGATCCTTACATAGCACCTCCAGCCGGGTCGCTTTATGGTGCCGAGTTCGGGTGAGCTTTCCTGCCTTCTGCGCTTTTACGACTGCTTTTTGTGTTAATCTTTTAGCACGTTTTACACAACCGACAATGAACCGGCGGATGCGGTAGGGTTTTAATGACGCTTTTTTTTTCTATTTGTCCAGCGGCCCAAGCGACAGCGATTAATGTGCACCATTGCCTAATAAGTGAATAATCTGTATGGGGCCTTTTTTGTTAATGAAAAGCATCGTATTTCATTGTTAAGAACGATTCTAATCGCAGCCACCGATCACAATCAGATGCAAAGCTCCACCTAACGAAGCTGCACCGAACGATCGTGCATACGATCTGCCTAATTGTATACCCAGAAGCGATCATAATTAATAATTTAATTGTACCCCTATCCGACACGCTTAACACCCGCCCAATGCCAGCCGAAACGCGTTATTCAATCCCGATCGTACGGGCCGAACTTCGAACTGCAAATCTTTGCACCGCATCGGTCCGCTCGGTGGCCCCAAAAGGCCGCTGGCCTTTCCGTTTCTTCTTCACGCTTCCCACTCTCCTTGGTGAACGGTGAATCGTTGGAATCGACGATAATTCTACGATGCGCGCATATATATATACAGACAAAACAGAAACCAACCGCCTCTCCGGCCGTATCGTCCGGCACACATATGCACGGCCTCCGCAGCCGCAGCCGCATGATCTTCTCGCGCTCGTCGCGGGATTAGGTTTGATCGTGTTAAGGAATGACCGTGCGAGCGGATCGAAGCTGCTGAACGGTAAACAAACGCGAAGCGGCGGGAACGCAACCGCACGAAACAAAACCATCCCCAGGCGGGGGCATTTGCATTTGCATAATCGTTTTAACCTTTGATAAATAGCGGTGCCTGTGCCGTCGCGTCCGTCCCCGTCGCCGACGTTTGCTTCCCGACGCTTGCATCCCGGCGGTCGGGCCGAAGATGCACACAACCCAGCCACCAGCCAACCCGGTTCGAAAGGTTCGCACACAGCTGGACATCGGGCGAGTCGTTGGACGGGTTTCGGCGCTGCTTGGTGTGTTATTCTTTGCAGTTTTACTTCCACTGGGCTGGTGTCGGTGCCTGCGGTGGTGTGCGTTAATGCCGGCAGTTCTCGCCACCATATTTTTAATCCTATTACCCGAAACAACCGTGCCGGGAGCTCATGATCACTGTTAGGTTTTTTTTTATAAAGGTTTTCCTTTCTAAAACATCCATTTTCAAGGTTAAACGTGTGAATCTGCCTGCACCTGAGTAACCATCACATTTAGGGATCATATTTTCAACGCTAGATGGCAAATCTCGATAAGATGAGACTTGTTATGTTTTTTTGGAATATAGAGCCGCAGAGATGATGGTATATCTTAGTCATTCAAACCCATTTTCTCTCGTTTTAGTGAACATTTCTATAGCCAGTCCCAGTGCAGAATATCGTATGTAACCATTTTTCACAATAAAGCCTAAGCTTTGCGAGAAAAAGACTAAAATCTCACTTTTAGACCCAATAGTGTCATTTGACATTTTGGAAACTAAGAGTTTCCTTCCTTTTCTTCTATATTTACTAAACGTTTATGTGTTTTTTTAATTAAAAACGTCATTTGAGCTACAGGAGGTTGTTTGTCTTCAAAAGCCTGTTAAAAAATCACCCATATATTCCAGCAATAAATGTAGCACAGCATCTCCTTGTTGCTCACCAATCCACGCTTCAGTTCTTCACCCAAGAGGCCCGAAGCCGAAGCTCGTCAAAAAGTATCTTTCCGCTTGGGTTTGCCCTGCTGTTGCACTACTTCACTTTCTGCGCACCACCAACACTCGCGCGGGCCCACGCTCCAGAGTCCCGTTTCTTTAGCTCGCTGGTCTGGTTCCACGCGCGGGAGACACAACTTGCGCTAACACACATGCACAACGGTCACACTGGGCGCCGTGAGGTGTTTGGTGGTAGCAAGAGCCCACCTGGATCCGTCCGGTTCGCTGTGGGATGTTTGGAGAAATCACTGCTCTCTGGGGCAACGGCTCGAGCCCAACTGAAGCCCAGCGCGATCGCGCACGACCATAAGTATGTGGGGTGGCCCCCGGGTGGTGCGCTGGTTCGTGCTCTCCGTTTTGCTGAGAGTGGCTGTGGAGGCTGCCGTCGTGCTGCGCTGTTTGTGGGTTTCTCACGCGTACCTCGCTCGGGCGACGATCGTGCTGGATGTTTGGACTGCTTGGGGATGCTGGCACGTCCGATTGCTGCAATCACGACGATGATCATGCCATCCACACCAGATGATTTGGGTATATTGGAAGACAACCGAAAATGTGTACGTCCTCTCCAAAATTGGCCAGCAGAAGACCTTCATACAAAAGGCGTACAAAAACTGCAACCAGACCAATCCTCTCCTTTGCTTGGTCTCTTTGTCTCTCTCTCTCTCTCAGCCCGATTGAAACGAATACGGACGATCAACAATGAGCTGGCATAAATCCCATGCCATGTCACCCCTGCTTCGAGCTCGAACAACTCCTTCCGGTAAACAACGTCTTCCTTCCAAACGAAACCAAAACAACGCTGGTGTGCATGGGAACAGCACAAGTAAAAAAAAGGAAGAGGAACTAACGCTCACTAGGATCCGGTACGGCCTTGGACAGCCAGCTAGAATGGTTTTCGATTCGCTAGACAATTAATTAATTTCTATCATGCATTCACCCTCCTCCCCGGCATTTGCATTCGCAGCGGCCGTTTGGGACACGGTACGTATTACCAATCTTCCACTCATATCTAGCGATACCGTAACGGCCGGCCCGTTCCTGCCGAAATGTCACGGCTCCGGCTCCAGGCGCCGTGTGCATCGTTGTAACGACCGTGAACCGACGCGTTCCGATATGTCCGCTTCCCGTCCCATTCACTTGCGGACACGTTCTAGGCAGCTCATCCAACCCTGCTAGCAAGGCGCAGTACGGGCACCAGACAATCGTGATAGGCCGCCGACAATAATGTAGCCTTTTTCTTCTTGTTCTTCTTCCCGTGTGCAACCGTTAGAAGTCGGCCGGAGTTCACGGCATCGGTCGAGCGCATCGCAGGCTGCACCGTCGAGATATCTCCGCGCCGGAACGTCACCGGTTGCGTATCGGGGCGGCGGCTGCACCATGGATTGGTTCCTCCCAAGGCGGCCGCGGACCATTCAATGCAAATCGGCCCGTTTTCAGGTTCGTTGCCGTTAATCTCGCACCCGGGCCCCCCGGAAAAGTTCTTTGTTTTGCCGATGGAAAGCGGCCGCCGGTTCTGGCAGCTTAAGATCTGCCCATCGCCATCATCATCAGCAGCAGCTGGTACCTGTTGCC
Source organism: Anopheles cracens (assembly GCA_002091845.1). Taxonomy (NCBI): domain Eukaryota; kingdom Metazoa; phylum Arthropoda; class Insecta; order Diptera; family Culicidae; genus Anopheles; species Anopheles cracens. Next base: position 201,281 of record KZ069888.1, read on the forward strand.
GTGCGTGGCTCGTCTAGCGTACGCCTTGCCCCATTCTGTATAATTTATTCCTGCCTGCATTCTTTCCACCGTTCCACCGGCAGGCAGTCATTTTCCGGTCCGCATGTGGTGTGATTGCGCCTGCAAGGTGTTACGAAGTTCGCCGAGTGTTGGTGGCATCGGGTTGCTACGGCTGTGATGATCGATGCCATCCCAAAGGGTTGCTTCACTTTGAGCCTAAAGTCGTCCAGCACCTACCCAACTCGGGGACATATTTAGACTTTACAAAACATGTTCGATTTTGCATCACAATCGGGGTCCGTCAACTTATCAACCTAGCTAGCATTTCCTACCCACTATTAGCTAATATTTTTTTATGTTTCCTTTCTCTCGCTCTCTCTCTCTCTCTTCCACTGGTCATCACGGTGACTCTTGCCTTCGATGAAAAAAAAACGGAAACCGTTGTCTAAAATTAGTCTCATCCGGTCTAACTAACGTCGACTTCTCTCACCGTCCCATCTGCGCTGTCGCCTTCGTCGCAGATGTCTGGCTAACGCCACTTTTGCACCATCTTTTGCCACCCTCCCCATTACCTGCTGCCATCACCGTTCCCGCCGTGCATCAAACTCTTTTCCAGCCAATCTTAAAATTGACGATCTCCGGGACGGGTGAGACCAGAGAAACGACGATCTGGAAGATGGCTGAAGATTTTGTAGCCTTAATGTGGGACAGATGCAGTGTTTGATTGTGGCAGCGGCTGCGGGGTGCCGGTGATGGTGTGGGCAATCGATACGCTTTTACTATCGAATTTGGAAGGGCAGAAAATCGGTGATTGAATCTGCTGGACGCTTTAATGAACGTATCAGCGCGGCCCGTATCGTATCGCGTGTATTGTAGTCATTCATTAAACGTTATATTTACGAGCCGAATGGCGCCGTTTCGCTCATGCCGTTCGAGGCAGTGCTGATTTTTCCCTTGCCTAACCCACTTTTGGGACGATTTTAGGTATGATTCGAAACGGTGACAGCCAGTGATGTATTTTGCGATTGTACTTTCAACGTTCGAAGTATGACATCTCGTGGCTGCACTCGTATGGAAGTGTGATCAACATACGTTACAACGATCCGTACCAACATACTACAATATTCTATGGCGGTACTTCAACATTGTGTACATATGTTAAATCCAAAGCAATTCAATCTTGTTGGATTCCTTATCAGAAAATATTCGCCAAATAATCTTTCCTAAACCAATCTCAGGTAACTTTAGTTAATTGTCGAACTTTAAATGTGCATCACTTTCTAAACCACCTATCCCTCGCAAGATCACCCTGTGACCAGTGAAGCTTGTATCACAAGACAGTAACCAGCATCTCATATTGCATACTTTTTGGCGCTCAAAAAATTATGATTACAAATGTTGTTCACATTATTTGATTTGGAGTTAGATGTAGAACTGAATCAAGAAACTGTAAAAAATATAAAATGATTTTGCAAAATGAAAAAAGTAAATTCTACTCAATAAATTTGAGTGCTGTTATACTTTCCCACTCTCGGAAATCAAGAAAAATGTGATCGAAAAGACAAGCCTTTTATTAATTGGCATCATCAAGATTGCTTTAAAATTCAAATAATTCCCATGATTTAAACATTTGGACCCAAAAAAGAATATGAAATAGAACTGCAGATTTATCAAGCGTTAATCAAAAACGCTTCGTTGCACTGGTTTCGCTGCTTCCCAGTGTTGCGTTCGTATGATCATGGCTTAAGCGACGCTCGTGAGCAAAAGAACTCAGAGATCCGTAGCAGCAGAGAAAGCAAAGAGATTTCTCTCAGTCTCTCAGCATCTGTCCGGAGAGATCTTTGTTCCCCTTTTTCTTAGCGGGTAGAAAACACTTGTTGCGTACAATGTAAATTGCATCTAAGTGCATGTTTGCACACACCTAGCAAAAAATGCATCCTCAATGATATGAATAAAAATAGGGGCAATTTAATGATTGCGTAGATGCGCGCATATTTTCACGCGCACCGTTCGCGCCAAGCATTCGGAAAACAGCACCTAAACGATTGAATGCGCTAATGCACCATCGACGTTCGATTGGCTGCATCGCTCGCAGTTGCAATGCAATGAACTGCATTTTCAATCGCACCCGGTGCCCAAGGCGGAGGACAGAGAAAGAACGCCGTGAATGTTTAATTGCGCATGACAGATGAGATTATCTTGAAATTAAAGAGTAAAAAATATCGCTGACGGTCATTATAATGGCCTGCGTGGAGCGCAGCGAAACGTAAACAAAAGGTAACTCAACGAACAGTTCTCCGAGTGGGATCGCTTAAGAGAAGCGGAGATGGAACAGGGTGTGCTGTTATTTTAATCCGTGTGGTTAATTGATATGTACTGTATTGATTATCTCATTCTTTAGCTATCGCTTCTTGCTCAGTCGTTGAAAACATGCGTCTTTTGAACAAGTTGATAGCAGTAGTCTAAAATTCCATTCAGCATTTAGATGTTATTGCTTATCACGTTCGTCATAGGCAACCTTTTTCTTCTTTCCTGGTTCACCAACCCCAAGTAGTTCTAGTGTAGTTCTAAACTATCGAAAGAAATTAAAGAGTACTGTTTCAACATTGGAGATATTCATATGAAAACCAACTGTTAGTACTAATTTACGTTTAAATTAAAACACTAACTTCCTCATATTACACTGACATGTGTATTTACGGTTCAGTATGGTTATCTGGTGTCGAAATTACTCTATCGTTATCATGTATTATACACATCGATTTTTCATTTACTAACTTAATACAAACCACAAACACACTGGTAGATATCGACAACGCTTCGAGCTCCAGGCGGTATTAGAGTCGTGTGCCGAACTGTACATAAGCAGGCAACTAAAACAAAGCACTCACGAGAGCGCCGAGCGTCATCGCGTTCGCCTTTGTCCATGAAGACGTACGGCAGCGTGGTCGAAAAGCTGCCCGGCGAGATCATAAAACCCAACATCGTGCACGGCTGCTGGTCCATCGCGGCCGTCAACATCGCGTAGTTTACTTCGACATCCCGACGCAGCAAGATCGTTTGAGTCGTGATCGTGACCGTGGTTGCTTGAGCGAAGGAGGGGACAAACAAAAGCGCGCGTGTGACTCAACCTGACCGTGCAGAACGGAGCGAGTGTACCAAGGGACAACAGATAAGATAAGCCCGCCACAACTCCAAACAGACCCAAAGATTGTGTTGGTGCTTGTGTGTGCGTGTGGCTGAAGTGTATACCTGCTATCTCCAGCAGTTCAAACTTATCAGCGCCTTGCTCAGCGTATAAGCGTTCTAGACACCACCGAAGTTCCGAGCCAAGAAAAACCATGCGGAACCTTCTGATCGACCAGGTAAGCGCAGCGAACACCTTCCGCGGCGTTTGTGGCGTAATTCTATCGCGATGCTTCTCCACACCCGCAGCGGACATCGCGGGCAGCACCTAAAATTAGAACACCGTGTGCAATTTTACGGACAACCCCTGTCGGAAGGGGGTGGAGAACGTTTCCGAACCAGTTGGCTCATTTGCGCAGGAATTAAACTTTCGGTGGAATATAGGGGTGCTTGAAAGGTAGACCAATCGCCGGCCAATAGGGGTTTTCTTCCCGTTCTTTTCCTGTTTGTTTTTGAATGCATTCCAACCGGGTGGAAAATAAAAACAAACTAACATCGCCAAAATGTGTATGTGTGTGTGTGTGTGTGGTGGACGGATTCAGTGACCCCAAGCTGGTTGTGTGTTGCTCCCAACCAGTACCAGTTTGGGAGCCGACAAAACCGCGGTGCTAAAATTAGGTGTGAAACGTCGAAGTGATGTCGTTTCACTTTTCGCCAGCCTCGCGGAGAACGTCAGGCGTTCCGGTACGAGCCGGTGACAGCTTCCAGTGACATAACAGCCCCCCCGTGTGTCCTTGCCATCTCGCGAGCGACTCTCGGCCGTCGCTGCAGGAAGGCGCATGGAGCGCAAAACAACAAACACGCGCGTCATAATGGATTTCCTTTTCGGGCCCCCGTCCAACGCACCTGAGTGGCCGCCGGGTGTGACCGTATAAGGAAAACCCGCTCGCTCCGGCTCAAGCGCCGCGGCCGCGGCCCGGGCGGTGTATAATAATAATTGAATTTTAATGAACCCACCACCCTGCCACTGTCACTGCCCAACGGTTCGCTAACGGTTTCCTGGCGCTTTCGCCATCCGTCTACGCCGCACGCCACACGCATCAACCGTGGTGGCTTTCCCAACCGAGCACAAGACACACCACACAAAACAAACCCCCACTCTGTGTTGCCACAGAGCAGCGCTTTTCCGGCTGCCTACTAGAAACTGGATCAAACGGATTGCGACTAAGGCAATAAAAAGTAATACGTGCGCGATCGTCAATGGCCATTGGCCGTACGCGGTGGTGAGACAATGGAGATGAAACGAGCTGGCTGAGTGACGATCCCCCTCTCCCGGCACGCGTGTGTGAAGAGAAGCGTGCAGGTGAAAATATATTTCCTTCGCACCATATGTGTGCATTTTCACGCACTTGCACGCGGTAGTTTATGTGCGCATTCCACCCACGCCCACGCGCTCGCGTACATCTTGTGCGATGCGATCAGTGTAGCAATCCTGGGTTGCGATTGTTCGGATTTGTCCATGATTCACTCTGTTTATTCGCATCCCACCGATGGGAGGCGTTCGAACATGTGTTCAATATCGATCTTGGCGCAGGTCTCTCTCTCTCTCTCTACCTCTCTCGTTAGCAGCTATTTAGGGACGAGTGGGAGCTCCAACCATCCGGAATGAGGAAGTGGATAGATTGAGTCCACTTGCTCAGATCGGAGGTTGAGTTGCCGGCTAGTTTGCTAGTTTAGTTTTTTGGTCAATTCATTCAATTTGAGCACGGCTCGCTGCTCCCCGTTCGGACTACACCAACACACGCGTGCTTATTTGTTTGCGGGGGATCCAATATAGAAGGGTTGTTTGATTTACGTTGGGCTTCAGTTTGAGAATTGAATAAGGGTAGGGGAATAAGTTCGTAGTTCGTATTCAGTATCAATCTTTGAAACAATTTTCCAAGCCATGTAGTTTAAAATGATCTTGTAGCATGAAT